>JADBJO010008079.1:35000-52500 GCA_016801955.1 Conus betulinus | reverse complement strand
AGGAAACGGAACAAAAAAGGCTGAGAACAAAAAAACTAAAAAAGGAAACGGAACAAAAGAAGGCTGAGAACAAAAAACTAAAAAGGAAACGGAACAAAAGAAGGCTAAGAACAAAAAACTAAAAAGGAAACGGAACAAAAGAAGGCTAAGAACAAAAAACTAAAACAAAAAGGGCTCAAAAGAAGGTAACAAAACGAAAGGCTCTAGCAACCGTGGCCTGTAAATGAAAATATAAACATACGTAAAACACAAAGTGACTGAAGACATTACATAGTTCACATATATGACATTACATACTTCACATATATATGACATTACATAGTTCACATGTATGCATGTTCACATTACCTGACATGAGATACATCTTCTTGCAAAAAATACGAGGCTACGTCAATCCCAGGGATGAAGTATCCCTCATTCTAATTGCAAGCCGTAGTATATCATCCAAGAGACACATACACAGGAGTGTTCTATAGTATGGTATTCGGAACCATAGGTTCAGCCATTATAGCTCTTTTAGCCTCTTGTATTGGATTTGCGCAGAGGTTCTCAACAATGATAACCGATCCAATCAAGAACTAATGCAGTGACAAAATGACCACTCTGAAACCAGGGTAAACCTAACCTCAAAGACACGGTTCAACCCTGTGCTGCCCGCTTTAGGAACAGCAACTTCCAGTTACGTGGGATTCATGTGTGATGGTGTGGAGAGGGCATGCACCGACTGCCCGGTGAACAGAAAAGTCAGTTGTGTTTTCTACCAATTTTCAAAACAAACTTCTCCGCTTAGAAGCCGTCTTGGATAATCAAGTTTATATGTTCGAAAAGAGCGAAGTGCCTGCTATTCATTCATTGTAAAATTATTTCATGCTCTTTAGTATTTCTTATTGAAACAGCGAAAAATATGACGCAAACACGTTAAAAGTGGGTTCACTCTGGGACATTAAACAGCAATAATTTAGTACAGCGGCAAAATTGTCAAATTTAACTTACTACATTTCATTCCTTGGGTTCTGAGGTTTTCATTGATAGTAAATATGTGTGAATGGTTTGAATGGACGGCGAGCCAGACAAGACGGAAGCTGGGACAGATAGCACAAATTTCTGTTGGTTCCGGCCTCACAAGGCCTGATTTGTCTTTGGCACCGTGTTGCTGGCTTTGCGGTCCGGTTCGCCCCTATATATTTAGAGGCTCTGTCTGAGAGTGATCAATGTTCTCAGAGCGACTGGCATCCGGGAGAAATAAAAGGGAGAAAAACTCCGCCTCGTCCCTTGCATCTTCTTGACTGGCTGCTGTCCCTTGGCTCGTGCACTTATCACCGTCTGCCTGTCTTCACCTGCACACCCTTTACCCCCCCGCCCGCCTCACCCCACCCCACCCCCTACCCCCACCCCCACCCCCACCCCTCACCCCCACTCCCCCTCATCACACATGTCCCTAACACAATTATTCCATCTCATTCCATGTGCTCCGTCATGAATGCTCATCACTTCGCTTCTATAGTTAAACAACATCGGATAACAGACTGCATCCCCAAATTACAAACAGTCAAAGGAATCGACAGTGAACATAATCAAACGCAAATACTTCGACTCATGAAATGAAAAACATGAAACAGCATCAAAGAATTATGCAGGTTTCCATCGAAACTAAAAGCAAACAGCCTATATGGGCAACAAGCTTGTAACCTTCAACATGCATATAAGGGAGACAGATACATATAGCCCGTATGGTACCATGATCATCAGAAAAGAAATATACTAAGTAGAGAGAGGGAGGGGAGGGGGAGAGAGAGAGACAGACAGACAGACAGACGGACAGACAGATAGAGAGACAAACAGACAGAGTGTTATGGCTCAAAAGCTATTACACTAAGCAATAAGTCAACAGCAGGAATCTCGTTCACTCGACAATATTGCCTTACAAGCCATCATTTAACGACTCCTGTCTCAACTGTACAGTTATACAAATTCTAAAAACGCTACTGATAGTCTGTCCACTACATCATTCTTCTATCTGCTTATTTACTTATTGTTAGCTAATTATGATCAACATGATAATTATAATGACTCCAGAATTTCTGTGATTTTATTTCTTTTTTTTTTTTCACAGAACATCGTCTAACTTCTTTTCTTTAATTCACATATCATACAATCGTACACTTATAGCACTTTCCGTTGAGGTGGTGCACATACCTTTTTAAAGATAGATCTTTACTTATGGCAAGGCATTCTAAATGCCAACTTGCATTTTGCAACCATGATTTTATAAGTAAACTGACTCCATGAAAAAAAAAGCGTGAAATATCCTGCACGTCTGCGTCTCAAATTCCGAATATGCTATATTTCCCAACGATTATCTCAATACTTAACTGAAATTCTATCTCCTGCACACACCCATGAATCCTTAATCTACACATCCATGCACAGCACGGAGACTACATCTTTACCTGTTTGTTCCAAATCATAGCCAAAATATTAAAAGAGCTCATTAATTGACCAAGAAATCTAGTCCTCAGTTAAGTAAGTCTTTTCTTCCAACATACTTCATACATATAAACAACCAAATATGAACCCGACTACTAAAGTAATTTCAAATCTTAGTGCTCAGTTAAAACCTATAGAAAACCCCAAAGGTCAAGAGTGTAAAGCATGGAACAATCAGCTCTCATCTTATAACAACAAATGCAGCATGGTCAAATGTCTAACATATGCACATAGCAAAATACAAAGCACATGGTGCTTAGATATACTGCCAAAACACAGAAATGAAAAAATGCATACACTTACAGCTCTGGTGCCGTCAGAATACTGTCACAACGCTTCACAGAAAACGAGGTGCAGTCCTCTCTCTTTGAGAATTGGGGCCTGACTGCCTAGCTCACAAAGTTCCCAAGCCTTAACCAACACAACAACCTTTGGTGCCAAACCTTGAGATGCCCGTCGCACCAGATCCTTACACCTCATGAATATTCATAAGAGCCTACATATCAAACAGCAGCAATTAACTACAAAGCTCATAACACATACATGTCCCCCCTAAACTAAACATAAAACATCTCAAACATCGCGTGATCGTAGGTCTCAACAAGTTTGAAATACGACAATTAGTAATCAGAGCTATTTTATAACCCCCCGGATGAACAACGTCCCTAAAGTAGTAGCCCCTCCCACAATTACAGGTCTTCTTTGTTCATTGAGGCTGAGACTCCGCTGAGGCCCCCGTAAGCTTTTCCCAGTCTCTCCAAGAGTATTTCCCGCTGGACCTCCCGGTCTGTCGTCTGTTGGTTCCAAACTATCGGAGTTTCCTCCTTTCACAGCTCCACGGCTGGGGAAGCTCAAGCAGCAATCTTGTCAGGCCGCTTCCCTGGTGCCATCAGACCACCTGCGTCTCATGAACGTTCACCCTGGCGCTCCACAGGAACTGAACTTGCTCACAGTGAGAGGGATACACAAGAAATCTCTGGTACACCATGTGGGGGTGTACACATACATACGTACGTACGTTTGTACATACGTACACACATAACGTAGATAAATACATACATACATGCATACATACATACATAGATACATAGATAAATAGATACATACATACATGCATGCATACATACATACATACATACATACATACATACATACATACATACATACATACATACATACATACACACGTGCATACATACACATACACATGTACAAAGTATTAGGCACGTACGTAAATGCGTGTGTGCTTGCGTACGTGTGTGTGTGTATGTGTGTGTGTGTGTGTGTGTGTGTGTGTGTGTGTGTGTGTGTGTGTGTGTGTGTGTGTGTGTGTGTGTGTGTGTGTGTGTGTGTGTGTGTGTGTGTGTGTGCGCGCGCGCGCGCGTGTGTGTGTGCCCCGCGCGCGAGCGCGTCTTCTTTTTGTCAGAGTATATCAAGTTTAAGTTCAATTACTTTTGACTGAAAATGGGTAGTACTAGCAATGTTTGTTGAGTAAACGTGCAGGTCCATGGAACAGGTTATACTGTTTACAACAGTTTTGTTATCGTTTAGATAGAGTCCCTGTGTTCGAAACTCATCGGCAATAAGATGCAATACAAATAAATGATATAATTCATAGCCGTTTGACTGGCTCCAAGGTTCGAAACTTTGAGAGATTGTGACGGTATATCCACGCATAACTGCATTTTGAAGACTTTCGTATCTTTCAACTACGCTTAAATGGATACAAACTAAGTGATAGTGTTGCGTTTCTTGTTTGGAACTGGAAAACATACATACATACATGCATACATGCATACATACATACATACATAGATACATGCATACGTACGTACGTACGTACGTACGTACGTACGTACGTACATACATACATACATACATACATACATACATACATACATACATACATACATATATATGTACATATACATTTATGCATAGGTATAAGCGTATAATCATGTAGACATACATTCATACATACTCCTCCAAGACATGAAAATTGACAGTTCTACCAAACAAAACTTCCCTCGGATTTTTGCGTCAGACAATTTACCTAGACTCTTTCGGATTTCTTCCATTTCTTCGGATTTGGTCGCTCTGTTTAGTCATTTAGACTTTGTGGACGGGACACAGCAGTGTGACTTTACTAAGAGACTGTACACTGAACAAGAAAAGTCAGAAGAAAAACGGTGTGTGGAAACAAAACGGTAAGACTCACGAGGTAGATATGAACAAAGGGGTTCTTTTTGTTTTTTGGGGGGGGGGTGTGTGTTTTTTAATAGAAGCTCACACTCTTTCCAGTTTAATGTCGTACAGAGTGAACTACACCAAGCTGAGTATGCCTGCATATGAAGAGTGGGACCACCTACCTTAAATGAATGTGCGAGCTTTCATTGCATTTCTTGACCACCGACATGGTTGTACCGAACATATTTGTATTTCTCTGGTCCATTCGACACCGGGGTGTACCCTAAAAAAAGAGTGGAACAGAGTAGTGTTACATAATCTCTAACCAAAATGGCCATGTCCGTAACATTGTCCTCATCGTCTTCAATCTCATCGATGGTCATCATGATAAAGAGAAGAAGAATCGGAGTATGTAATATCCTTCATGGCATGCGCCTCATAGTGACTCTGGTTTTTACTGTCAAAGTTTTCAAAGTCGATAGATTCAGAAAGTGTTGTCTTTGAATGGATGTGGCGGCTTTCTCCTCTTCAAGCGAGGCGCTCACTTTGTCCGCATTAAGACTTCCATATGGATCTAATTCCTTCCAGCGGTGGATGATCTTTCCTATTATACAGAAGAAACAATGAAGGCTGCTCCCATTTCCTGGCTGTCCATTAAAGATCTATCCGTTAGGATTTCGAGACGGTCATATAAAAAAAAAAACTTTTTTATTTGGTCCACTGGTACACATAGAATGTCATCAACATTACACTTTTTTTTTTTCGTGAGAAATGTGTCCAACATCTTTCTTTCTTCTGCGTAGAGACAGCTGATACTCCAGCCGACACTGCCTGTACAGACAGTGGAGTTTTTGTGTGTATGACCGTTTTTTTTTTTTTTATCCCGCCATTAAGGCAGCCATGCTCCATCTTCGGGGAAGGTGCATGCTACGTGTGACGTGTCATCCATGTCAACGGCCAAACTGGCCTTCTCTTCCGAAAGTTGGTGATGGAGTTTTACGTGTGTGCAAGATGTTGTGCGTGCGTTCACACACGGAATCTCGGTTTACAGTCTCATTCGAATGACTATAGGGAATGGAGTCAGAACCAATGTTAACTCCGAGAGAAAAAAATCCCCCTGTACCGAAATTCGAACAAGTAACCCCAAGATCACGAGTCCGGCGCTCTACCAACTGAGCTATTCCGGCCCCCGTGACCAACATCAAAATTAGCATTTGAGCAAGACAGAAAAAAAACGCTGACTTCACATTTCCTTCCAGTCCTAAACTTGTTATCGTTGCCATCAGTTGACATATCAGCTCTCATTTTTGTAACGGATGCCATATATTTTCTTTTTATCCATTCCGAGAAATCAGTATTAATTTTAACTGACATTTTTTGTAATCGTAATTGTTAGACTGAACCATTAAAACACATTTTGCGAGAGTTAATTGTCAACTTTCAAGCGAAGGTAGAACTCTTGCTTCCCCGCATGTAAAGGTACACCCCTAAGCACATCGGGATGCCTTTCAATCTGAAGAAGAACTAGAAACCACTATTTGGCCGTGGGTTAGTCCTGGATTGCACTAAACATGATGAAAGATGTTCAGATACGTTAACATGTTGGTGCCAGAGGTTCTTTATTCCCTGCAACTTTCCCTCTGTGTGTGTGTGTGCGTGCGCGCGTGTGTGTGTGTGTGTGTGTGTGTGTGTGTGTGTGTGTGTGTTGTGTGTGTCCCTCTGTGTGTGCGTGCGTGCGTGCGTGCGTGCGTGTGTGTGTGTGTGTGTGTGTGTGTGTGTGTGTGTGTGTGTGTGTGTGTGTGTGTGTGTGCGCGCGCGCGCGCGCGCGTGCGTGTGTATATTTATGATATTCATTCTGATAATTCCACGTTAAGTATGACGTGAGTATTGCGACTTCGTGGGCGATTTATATAACTATACAATATAACAATACTATTATTGACATGATGGGATTTTTTTGATTTAGTGGACGTGTGGAGACATCTTTATCCAGAAAAGAGAGGTTACACCTGGAGAAGATTCAATTCGGTACAACAGAGCAGACTGGATTACTTCTTGATATCGGATTCTTTACTCGTTGAAACTAGAGGGGTTGAAAATAACTTCTGGATATCGATCTGATCACTCCATGGTCTCCCTTGAGTTAAAAAGGTAATTTGAGAAAAAGAGATAAGCAATACTGGAAATTTAATAACTCCCTTTTAAAGATAAGGAATATATAAACATTGTGAAGCAACTAGTTAATGATATCAAAAGACAATATGCCATTCTGGTTTATGATTTTGACAATTTAGGTAACATTCCTGACGAAAGTATACAGTTTCAAATAAACGATCAACTGTTCTTTGAAACTCTCCTTATGGAAATTCGAGGGAAACTATTTCATATGGTGCATATAAGAAGAAAGAAGAACACAGACAAGAAAAAACAATTATTAAAAGATATTAACGAAATAGAAAATAACTTAGATGCTCATGCTCTTGATACTCTTCAAGAGAAAAAAAAACAACTTGGAAGAAATAAGAAATAAAAGGCTTGAAGGAATGCTGGTAAGATCAAGAGCCTTGTGGCTACGGGACGGCGAAAAGACAAGCAGGTATTTTTGTAACTTGGAAAAAAGGAACTTCATTGATAAAACAATATGTTATGTACAAAACAATGATGGTGACTATATTTTTGATGACAGGGGTATCCTAAAAGAAACACAAGCTTTTTATGAAAGCCTGTACAGAGAGAGGGAGAGTCATGATGTTGATAGATAACCTTATTTTTGATGCTCCAAAACTTGACGAAGCAGATAAAGAATATCTGGAAGGGGAGATTACGTATGCTGAGGCACATGCTGCTCTGAAAGAAATGAAAAACAATAAAAGCCCCGGAAGTGACGGCTTTACTACCGAGTTTTATAAATTCTTTTTTCGTGACATTGGTATTTTCTTGGTCCGCTCATTGAATTCGGATTCTCATCAGGACAGATGTCGGTTACTCAGCGGTTGGGTATAATTTCTATGTTACCAAAAGATAACAAACCGAAACAGCTTCTAAAAAACTGGCGCCCAATTTCTTTGCTGAATACTGCATACAAGATAGCATCATCATCCATCGCTAATAGACTCAAACCTATGTTACATAAACTAATTAATAAAGATCAAACCGGTTTTTTAAAAGGAAGATACATTGGTGAAAATATTCGGCTGCTTTATGATGTGTTGTTAATTACTGAAAAACAGAAATATCCCGGGCCAGATTCTTACAGTAGACTTTGAGAAAGCCTTTGACTCGGTATCATGGAGATTTATAGATAAAGTGTTGGATTTTTTTAACTTTGGACCCCATATAAAAAGATGGATAAAGGCTTTTTATAATGATATAACAACCTGTGTCTCCGTTAATGGGAATTACACCCCCTTCTTTAAAATATCCAGGGGAGTCCGCCAGGGATCCTCTCTATCTCCTTATTTATATCTTTTGTGTGCTGAATTTTGTCCTTATTAATGCGTAAGAATAATCAAATTAAAGGATTAACTATAAATGGCAAGAAGCATCTATTGTCGCAGTTTGCAGATGACACAACTGTTTATTTAGACGGAAGTGAAATGTCTTTCCGAGAAGCAGTTAGATTACTAGAACAATTCACATTAATGTCGGGTCTAAAGATAAATCATGAAAAAACAAACATAATTTGGATTGGCAGCATGAAAAACTCCTCCATAAGATATATGAGGGATAAGAACTTTTGTTGGGATCCTGGGATTTTTACCGTACTTGGGATCAAATTTTCTACAAATATTGATAGTATTGTCGATCTTAATTTTGACAATAAGCTTCTGCAGATTAAAAGCATTCTAGCTAAATGGAATAAAAGACTTCTAACACCTTTTGGAAAAATTACTGTTATAAAAAACTTTGGCAATGTCAAAAATCGTACATTTATTCAGTAATCTTCCAGATCCCAAGGATAATTTTTTACAGGAACTTGACACATTGTTCTTCAAGTTTTTGTGGGATGGGAAATCAAATCGAGTAAGTAAAAAAAGTGTGTGCCAAAATTATGAAAATGGTGGATTAAGAATGTTGAATGTTTTCGCATTCTTGTCGTCTGTTAAAATATCCTGGTTAAAAAGAATATTCTATGGCAACCCTAATAATCTTCAGGATTTTGCCTCTTTCTTTGTTCCAGGACTGGACAAACTTAAAGTGCTGGGTAGTGAATATGTCAATACATTACTGACTAGAACAAACAATACCTTTTGGAGGGATGTCCTCAAACATTTTAAAAAATTATCTTTAAAATGTATATCGAGTAATATTCATGATTTTGTCTCTGATTGTATTCATTATAATATTAATATATTAAGAGATAGGAGGATTGTCTATGTTAAACAATGGGTGGAGGAAGGTATATGGCAAGTGAGAGATTTGATGAATGAGGAAGGAGTTTTCCTCTCATTTGAAAACTTCCGTAGAAAATTTCCCAATGTAAAGACTAATTATTTACTGTTTGCTGGTGTTATCGAGGCAGTAAGACATATCAAAATAAAGTCCATGCACATTGACGCCAAGATATAAATTACAGGATCCAAAAAATTGGACAATGATTTTAAAAGGGAATAAATGCGTATATTCAGTTCTTGTTGACTCGCCCATTCGTCCTGCAGGTCTTAATAAATGGAATACCTACTATGCAAACTTGCCTTGGAAAAACATATTTAGAAAATATCTAATTTCGACCACTGACACACAGTTAAGATGGTTCCAGTATAGATTGTTACTTAGAATCCTTCCGACAGGCAGATATCTATTTCTTCGCAAAATTATTGAATCGTCTCTGTGTGCCTTGTGTGATGAGAAGAAGAAACTATTATACATTTATTTTGGAACTGTCATGCCGCCAAAAATTTTTGGAACAGTCTGGAGAGACTGCTGAACGCACTTGTGAAACGTGTGTTAATCTAACTTTTTCTGAAAATCTTATTTTATTTGGGACCAGTGAGGGCGTTATCACTGATCAGGTGTTAGATCTGATACTTTTATTGGCTAAGTTCTATATTTACAAATGCAAATGGAACAGGAGCAAACCACGCATTACTGCTTTCATCAGGTTACTGAAACAAAGATACTCAATAGAGTGCTACTGTAATGCAATGAAAGGGGAAAAAAAACTTTTCGACCATCAATGGCTCCCGTATAAACCTCTGATAGAATTTTAAGACTTTGTTGACAAAGCATGCTCCCGTATAAACCTCTGATAGAAAAAATAAGACTTTGTTAACAAAGTATGCTTTTTATATATTTTTTGAATGCTACATGAACATCTACAGTATGAAAATTTCTGCCATAAGACCTAACTTACTTTGCTGAGTTTTAATATCAGGCGTATAGTTTGTCAGTTATTTCCTTTCTTCCATCTCTTGTCCCCACGGTGCAACACATCATTGACATCTTGACTACCACCCTGCCCTTAACCCCATCCCTTTACCCCCACCATCTCTCTCTCTCTCTCTCTCTCTCTCTCTCTCTCTCTCTCAGCCTATTGTATCTCCCCCCCCCCCTCCCACTCACTCCTCCGTCCTCACTCACCCTTCCTCTCCCTCTCTTGCTCGACCACCATCTCCAAATCTCTGTTTAGTCTTCTTTCCTTCTGTGTTTTCCTCTTATCTATTTGTCATCACAACAGTAGCAGTCTTACAAATTGACGAAGACGCTGATCGTTATTATATTTTCTTTTTGGTGATGTAGAACATGATCATAGGTTTATAGGAGAGTGTTTCTTTATATGCTAGAATATTATCATCGATTTGTAGGAGGGTTAATATGCCAGGGTAGATTCATACCAAAATCATAATAAGCAACTAGAAATAAGATCATTAAGTGGATTTCTGAATTTGAATTAGTTTCTAGAGAGGGTAACTGCGGGCGGAAACTGAAGTAAATCTTAAAGAGCAGTTATGATTATTCCGCCGGACAAAAGGGACAAACAAATTACAAGACAAAACACGACGCGTTTCGACCTCGTTGGTCTTCTTCAAACAACATTTATTTCAGTTGAAGTTGATAAATCTTACTACATAGTTCCCTTTAAATATTTTTTCTTTTTCGTCGTTCCAATCACGACGTTAACATGCCGTGCAAGGAAGTATGGTTTGAAAAACAGTTTGAAAGATCGTTAACAAAATATATTTACCATAGATGAGGTGCAATCACTGACCTCTGCAGATACCATCCTGTAGAAATCTTAGTGCGAAATAAGAATTTTCCAGCTTTTGCCTGTATGCTTCTGTTAGTGAGGAAATATTTCACGTAAGAATGACTACTCGGTTTCAGTTTCAGTTTCATCAAGGAGGCGTCACTGCGTGCGGACTAGTCCATATACACCCTAAGTTTCGAGACCCACACTACGCATGATCTGAACCTGATGGATTAATGAATTAACAACTAAGACAATTGAAGAAGAGGGTCTCGTAGCTACGACTCAGCAGATGTCTGACCTACGCATTAGCCCAACGCGCTGGTCAGACCTTGAGTGCCTACCTAGCATGATTCTTTTTTTTTTTTTTTTTTTTTTTGACTACTACCAAATAAGTCGATAGAATTTAGTTTTCTTGCCACTTGTCATGCTACACATGGTATTACGTTTTAGATATGAAATACTGTGACTAGTACATTGTTCCTTCGGGCAAACTGGTGTTGTTGGTTTTTTTTTGTTTGTTTGTTTTTTTTTGTTGTTTGTTTTGGTTTGGTTTTTTTGTTTGTTTGTTTTGTTTTTTGTTTTGTTTTTTTTTGTTTGTTTGTTGTTGTTTTTTTTTTGCAGTAAGTTGAACTAAATACTCAACAACTGATCTGCCTTTTACAAATCCTGCTCGGGTTATGAAAAGTATTCTAGGTTGGGTTTTTTGTCTTGTTTTGGTTTGGTTTTTTGTTTCTTTGTTATTTCTGTTTTAATCACAGTAGCGTATCACCTGAGCCTGCTTAAAAGGACTTCCCCGTTAATTTCCCGGCGTAGGAGCAGTTAGCCTGCATTGTTTTCATTTCGTCGGCTTTCCCTGTTTTAGTACTCCGGTACTCTATCACAACTGACAGTTTCCATGTTCGTGGAATAATGACTTGAACCCAACACACACACACACACACACACACACACACACGAGAGACAGAGACAGAGACAGAGAGAATGAGAAGGCTAATTCTCCACTGCTATTATTTTCTACCGCCGGAGCAGCTTACAGGACAGTCAATTTCCTATTGAGTGTATCGGAAACCAGTTTCTCGAACTGAAATGGCGCGTGCTATTACCGTCACTCTAGCTCTGGAGTCGCTTTTGTGTTCCCTCGCCGCTTCCAACGTGTAATGAGCAGCAGCTGAAAGTTCGCCGTGGTTTCTGTCTCTGTAATACATATCCCATCACCAGCTGAACGAAATCCAGTTTACCTGCCGTGGCAGTGCGTTATTAGCATCGGTGAATAACCGCTCTGTTCGACCTTCATGCATATACCTTTGGTCACGGTCAAATCTTGGTTGTTATTATTATTATTATTATTTGTCATTATTTGTTATTATTATCATCATTACCAGTAGAACTATTATTATTTTTATTATTATCATCTCGGTAATAATGACAATTATTATTATTATTACCATTATTATTATTATGGTTGTGTTGTTTGTTGTATTGGAGCAGACTGTTTCAAAAGCTCATTGAAATTGAAAGGATACCAGAGATTGGTCCGTGAATATCCTGCGGCAGCCAATGAGAGGCCGCCAGCTTACGGTTTCCGGTGTATTCTTTCTTTCCAACAGTGAAGCCAGTTACCATTCGTGAGTTCTGTACTGAGTGTGCCTGTACCGCAAACCATAGCCAAAGAATCTGAATTCAGCGGTCTCTCCTTTGTTTTTCTTTTTTTTTTTTTTTTTTTTCTGTTTTTCCTTTTTTTTATTTTCTTTTTTTATTTTTTTCGGTCATGTGAAAAAAAAAGCGTTACGAAGAAGCCCCACACAAAAACGTATCTCTGTCTGTTGACTGCATACACCAGTTTGGAACAGAACGGTTGAATTGTTGGCGTTCTTCAGGCAGATAATATTAAGCCGTGCTGAAGGTTACAGCAGCCATTTCGCTTATATTGATCACCTTCAGGTTAAAAACATGAGAAGAACCATTAAAAACAAAAAAAAACAGCTGGACAAACAAAACACGCAAAAACAAAATGTTTATGTTGACAGAGATCGGGAGATAGACAGGTAGGCCAACAGAGAGAGAGAGAGAGAGAGAGAGAGAGAGAGAGAGAGAGACGTGCATCACGTATATATGTCTGTACAAAACAGCTATTTCTAATATTAAGAAGATGATTTTGTTGCTATTTGGGAGTAGACAGCTGCTGTTATAATGATAGCAACGCTGTGTGTCTTTATACACGTACAATTGAAAAAGATATGTGCACTAAAATGACGTGTTTCCACGGCTGAGCAATTGCCACACTCAAAACAGCCTCGATTTTGTATGGAATTAGCAATGCTTCAGTGTCTTCACAGCAAAGAACTTTCTGCCACATCTTTGTGTTTAATCTAAATGCACCCATCCCTCATCGTTATTCATGAATCCATTCAAAATGTTCTACTGCTCGTGATTTCAGATTTGGATCAGTCGCCATGAATCTGTTGACTGTACTCTTGTTTATCCCTGTCTCCTTTTATGCTGACGTGTGTGCATATTTTCTTTCCTTGATTTTGTAGGATAACTCTTGGGGGGGGGGGGGGGGGGGGGGGGGGGGGGGGGGGGGGGGGGGGGGGGGGGGGGGGGGGGGGGGGGGGGGGGGGGGGGGGGGGGGGGGGGGGAAATGAAGAAGTTTAAAAGGACAGAAAGAATCGGGACTGAAAACAGTACACTGCTCCGTAGAGCTCCCCCCATACGTGAAGGATCACAAAACAGCAACCCGTCCCAGTGCAATGTGTTGACGCCTTGAATGGCTTCTTTCATTTGAAGGGTAGACACAAGAAGACAGAATTCAGCGGTGGCTGATTTGAGATGAAGGGGCAGGTTGGAAAATTTACAAGAGTTACAAACCCATCCACTGCCACCATGTCATTTTTGACATTCAAAACAGCGTTAAATCCGCATCCCAGGAGACAAGAAGGGATTGAAGGAAAAGAGAAACAGTGGGAAAATAAAGGAAGGAAGGAAGGATAAAAGGAACAAAGAAAAAGTTTTGTAGCGTGGCTGTAGGATACTTCATTATCAAATGTGTTGGATGATACGCACGTTAAGAAAACAGAAAAAAAGGCGTCTGTTTGCTTGTTTACTTTTCTTCTTCACCAAGATAGATTGTCACTGTGTGGGAGAACAGCTGGCAGGATAGCTGTTTCACTGGTTGAAGAGATCATCGTTTCGTTTTGTGTTCATGAAGAGCCACAGAGAGGTTGTTGTGAATGCAAATGAATGAAAGATGACATCTGCTGGTCAGACTCCCTTTTCGTGGTCGTCAGATATGGAAAGATGCAATGTCTCAGAAAGTTACTGCAGCATTTCCTAATGTGGTATGTGTCTCGTACGCGCGCGCGCGCGCGCGCGCGCACACACACACACGCACACACACACACACACACACACACACACACACACACACACACATTGCCTTAGAACAGTCGATGAAAGACTGACACAGTGCATCCAAGCGTGTTCACTTATGCCAGACATGTCCATTTTCTTACTTCTCTTCCAGTCAGCTGACATGGCAGCGCAACAAGGCGTTTGATGACGTACTTCCTGTCAACATAGACATGACGTCTACCGTACCAGAAACGTCAGACATCGCGTGTGGAATGCGTTGCATGAAGGAGACATGGTGCAACACCTTCTTCTATAATGACGTCAGCCGGCAGTGCTTACGTCAGCGAATGGTGTACGACATTCCTTGTAATTCCACGCCAGAACCAGGATGGCAGTACTTCAAGATTGTGGGAGGTAGGGCAAAGTACATGTCCTAACACTGCATTGTTATAATGGGAAAATAAAGTACTGTGATGTCAGTTTTATTCAGTCAGATCCGTTTACAAATTAGTTGACTAAGTGATTCAATATGAGTGATGAAAACTCCTGTGCCTATATGATTATAAACTGTATAATCCAACAATGTTTTGAACTAATTCCATTCACGCAAGGGCAGTCAACTTTTTGCAGGGCTCATTTTAGGCCGAAGACCAAGTTGCAAACTCTTTACAAACTTTTGTAAATCTGCCGGTTAACAGTGACAAACAAATTACAAGACAAAATCCGACGCGTTTAGGTCTTCTTCAAGGAAAGACAGAGAGCATCCAGGACAATGAAAATGACAGGCGTTGAATGAAAAACCACCACGTTTCTCGGACAAACGCAGTCTATGATTAAGCCTGACTTGAGTTATTCCCCTCAAGTCCCTGGGAAACACAAGGCTGCAGCACCAATCTCCCAGTTGACTCAGTCTGGGCTGAGTCCCTTCAGCTGGGCCTATGTCATTCGGCTGTCTCACTTAGGGATCTATACATCGCCTCCAAGTCTGTAGAGCTCGTCCTGTCTTCCTTTTCCCATGGCTTCCATTCGGGGGACATGATTCAAACAACAAGGGAGAAAACTTAGACGAACAGGTACAAAGAAGGGGAGGGTAAGAGAAGATAGTAGGTACCGACAGAGCACTGCAACGTGCTGTCTTCGTGCAACGTAATCTAATGTCCCGCGCACGCGAGCACACACATACACGCACACACGCACACACACACGCACGCACGCACGCACGCACGCATGCACACTGTAAAAACAGATTTATACGAAAGGCCAATAATATAGCACTCTCTTCAGATGGGACAGACAAGTTCTCCCATTCATGACATGAAATCGGTTTTGACAAAGCTGCAGCCCTGATATGGCTCCTTTACGGTCGGCCGGGCAGCAAACAACATGACACATGACACAAAAAGCAGAGAAAAAAAAGGTAGACAAAATAGTGTTGACCGAACGAACCTCCAGCATCTTTCAGACAATGCTGACTAAACGCACCACTGCCATTTCCATGCGGACCAGCCTAGCTCTCTGTTCCGCTCAGATATGGTAGTGACTCCTAAACAGTGAAGAATGTAGGTAACAACACTGTTGGCTGCACGAATCTCTCACATTTCCAGACAGACCAGGCTATTTCACGGATCGTGTCAGCGGTTCCCGGTTCCACGTGGACCGTCGCGTCACGTTGACGGGCGGGTGGTCTGAGGGTAGGGACCACTGTCTGGAACACGGGGAGGATCTGGCCGTGCTGGAACCGGTGGCCCAGGCGCACTTCGTCAGGGACTTCCTGCTGACCAATGGTGAGGGTTTGTAGTAGGTTCGTGTTCGTGTGTAGTGAGAGGAGAGTTGGGATGGGGGGGGGGTGGGGGGGGGAATGGCAGGGGGAGGGGTGGTTTAGTGTGTGTAGTAGTAGTAGTAGTCACTGATTACCAATTTGAGCTTGATGATATCAAAGTGTTCCACGATTACTATACATCTATCGTAGTTGTGAAATGGTTTAGATTAGAAATGAACTTAATTATGTAACTCAGTATCAACATTTTACTTGTCTTCGAATTAAGTTTATATTGCAGAGAAGTAACTGTGACCCAAATCCTTTTATTTAAAATCGTAAATCTAGTGAAAAGCAGAAAGGAATAAATGTTTTAATTCTGCTAATTTTGTTCTTTGTTTGCCATCTGTCGACTGTATGGTAGGGGTTGTCCAGAATGGAGCCTAGCTGTCCATTTTGCAGTTCTATTTGCACATATTTTATCGTTGTTGTTCGTTTTTGTTTGGTTGTTTGCTTGTTTGTTTATTTTGTTACACGTGAACTTTTTTCGTTGGTTTTGTTTTGCTTCGTTGTTTTTCAATCTGAGTTCGAAAAATCCAAGAAGAGTGGCTGATGTTCCCATCACGACCTTTACTTATCCGCCATAAAGAAATTAACGACTTTTTTTCCGTGTGTGACTGACAGCCTTAAAAAAAAAAAAAAGGCCCTGTGTGATTGGCTGGGCTATAATGCTATAAAACCCGAAACTGGATTAAGAGCAGACTGGATTTCCTACATGATTTTGCTAACGACTTCTTCCTACTTACCTCTGGCGCTTTCATGCGCTCTGTATCCACGCTGCATTTGAGACTACATTTCATCATCTCGTTCGAAAGACTGAAATGTGTAGATTAACATTTTCACGCAGATTGGTAAAGTCATAATTACACTTATCTTTCCTCGTTAAGCTTGATGGCCTAAAAACTGATAGTGCAAAAAGTGACAGTTGCTCATATCACATAAGAATTGTGGCGATGGTATAAGAACTGTTACTTTTACATGAAGTGAGAGAAAATGAAAACACCGATGTTTTGACACTAATAAACTTCCGTAGTGTTCCGTCTCCCGACAGGTCTCCCACTGGACGCAGACTTCTTCCACATCGGTGCGAGACGTCTCAACCCTTCCCATCCGTTCCCGCCGTCTGGTCCGGACTTCGTGTGGGTCAACGGCCAGACCTTGAGCATGGCGGCCACCAGCGTCTTCAGGGTACCAGGTCACCCGAAGTTCTACCCCAATAAAGGATCTCTGGAGCTGTCGGGATTGCATGGCTTCATGTGGAAGGAGGCCAACCATCTTGTGGGGAAGAAATTCTCCATGTGTGAGAAAGCACTGTCTGTTCCCTAGTCTGTTCTGTGGGCATGGACGTTTTTAGTGTTTTCTAAGCTATTCCCCATGGTCTTTCTGGGCTGAAACAAAAATCCCCCAGTTTAGTTCCTCGGCAAGAAATTGCCCACTATTTTATTTGCGGACTAAAAATCCCCAGTGTG
>JADBJO010008079.1:22500-30000 GCA_016801955.1 Conus betulinus | reverse complement strand
CTGATTAAGATGTTCCATGACCAAGGGGCAAACTGGTTAGCTTTCATGACAGGCAGACAGGTTTGAGGGTTCAAATCTAGGAACATCAATTTTGTGTTTGAAAAACATTTTTATCGTAGGCTTTGAAACGTTAAGACCAATTTGCTTGACATCAAGAAGCTGGGGTTATGGGGAATGAATCACACCACACTCTGCAGGAACTTTTTTTTTGTGACATGACAATTGAAAAAGGAAAAAATAACTTATGCTGAATAAATCTACTAGGAGACTTGTTTCTATAGAAGATCTGATTATCTCATTCCCAACTGATATATTTCTTTTTTCTGTTGAGTCAATATGTTTGAAAGTGCCTAGAAGTAAGTCATGAATGTGAAGCTTTGATACTAGTGCAACGTGTAAGGAAGGCAAACATGAAGAATGCAAATAATATCCAAACTACTCCACAAAAAATGTCAGAAATGTGTTTGTTTTTGAGGGAAGAAAATACGGAGCTTATGAGCATTACAGAGCACAACAAAACTGGTCTCATCATAAGTGTTTTTTTGTCATTCAAAAGCAAAAGCAGAAAAAAAAGTTATTTCCCCTACACCTACGGTTGACCATTGATGGATGCTACTTAATGTAGTTTCAAATGAAATGTTTCTACACCAAACTGCAAATTCTTAAAGTTTTGTCAGCATACATGGATGACAGTACAGAACTGTTGTGCGCAACTGATCTGCATAATAATGTAGAATTACTGATGTGCACAGCTGATCTGCATAATGCAGAATTACTGATGTGCACAACTGATATGCATATGTAGAGTTACTGATGTGCACAACTGATACACATATGTAGAGTTACTGATGTGCACAGCTGATCTGCATATGTAGAGTTACTGATGTGCACAGCTGATCTGCATATGCAGAATTACTTGATGTGTACAGCTGATCTGCATATGTAGAGTTACTGATGTGCACAGCTGATCTGCATATGTAGAGTTACTGATGTGCACAGCTGATCTGCATATGCATAATTACTTGATGTGTACATCTGATCTGCATATGAAGAGTTACTGATGTGCACAGCTGATTTGCATATGCAGAGTTACTGATGTGCACAGCTGGTCTGCATATGTAGAGATACTGATGTGCACAGCTGATCTGCATATGCAGAATTACTGATGTGCACAGCTGACCTGCATAAGTAGAGTTACTGATGTGCACAGCTGATCTGCATATGCAGAATTTACTTGATGTGCACAGCTGATCTGCATATGCAGAATTACTTGATGTGTACAGCTGATCTGCATATGTATAGTAGTTACTGATGTGCACAGCTGATCTGCATATGCAAAGTTACTGATGTGCACAGCTGATCTGCATATGCAGAATTACTTGATGTGTACAGCTGATCTGCATATGTAGAGTTACTGATGTGCACAGCTGATCTGCATAAGCAGAATTACTTGATGTGCACAGCTGATCTGCATATGCAGAATTACTGATGTGCACAGCTGATCTGCATATGCAGAATTACTTGATGTGCACAGTTGATCTGCATATGCAGAATTACTTGATGTGTACAGCTGATCTGCATATGCAGAAAGAATTCAAGATGCATCCATTCATTCACCAAGATAAATATGCACAAAGAACAACAACAAAACAAGATTAATTCATCAGTTATCTTAGTATCACACAGCATTATGGAATATCAAAAAAGAACAACAACAAAACCAGATTTAATTGATCAGTTATCTTTAGTATCACAGCATTATGGAATATCAATAAAGAACAACAACAAAACCAGATTTAATTGATCAGTTATCTTAGTATCACAGCATTATGGAATATCAATAAAGAACAACAACAAAACAGATTTAACTGATCAGTTATCTTAGTATCACAGCATTATGGAATATCAATCAAAACATGTTAAGCCATATCACAGATCCGCTATGTTTGACTCACTTTTTGCTCAAGTATACTTCCATACTTCCCGTGAGTATTGGAATAGTGGACAGTTTACAATATTTCATCTGCTGTCAGTCAAAATGACAACTCCAAATTAGAAAATGTAACAAATGTATACCACCACCAAAAATTTATATAATTTGCACACCACCACTCCTATTAAAAGTTCTGTTTTTTTTCACTGATCCAAAACAATGAATACTTAGCTGAACATATCTTAATAAGCAATGTGCTGTGAAAGCCTGAACATTCTTTAACATTTAATACTCTTCACAAAAACTGTTCAATTGATGTTGTTTATAGGCCAGTCTACTATGAAGCACAACTAAAAAGTAGAAACTTTTTTTTTAATCTGTTAAATCTTGATTATGACAAAGAATGCAAAAACCAATTCATGCATGCAACCAGAAATTTATCTGTGTGCATGTATGAGAACCTGTGTGTGTGTGTGTGTGTGTGTGTGTGTGTGTGTGTGTGTGTGTGTGTGTGTGTGTGTGTAAGATAAGATAAGATAATGTTGCTTATAGCCCAACCAACCGCAAGGGGCCACATCAGGGCTGTCACCACGTTAAAATCATCTCACAAGTCATTCATTCACACAATCTTCAAAATATATTGAAAAACCCTCCCGAAAGTTCGTTAAAAATCTTTCCGCTGTAAAATCTCAGATCCGATGAAAAATGTTAATCTCTTTCAAGAACTCAAAGATCGTGTCAGGCAGAACGTCTCTGAACAAGGTTTTCATGGAATCTGCTGTAAAATGTTTGTGTCTCACATCATGCAAGTCCCAACACTCTAAAAGAATATGTTTCATTGTGAGTGCCACATGACATGGAATGCACCATGGAGCTTCTTCACTCTTTAAAAGGTATGAATGGGTAAATATGAATGGCTGGTGTGCAGCCGGCACAGAACTGTTTCTCTTCTTTACGACCACCAGACATAGATGAGAGGAACTCCTTAAGGTTTGGACGGATCTGAAAGAGTTTGTTATCCGTCTGTGTATTCCAATCCTCCTGCCAGAGGTCTCTGACATAATCGTTAATTTTGGGTTTCAGATCTGAGAAGCGGATATATATGTTGGACAATTTTTCTCTTGTGGCATTCTTGGCCAAACGATCAACCATTTCATTCCCTCCAATGCCAACACAACCAGGAACCCAAGCCGAATAATGTTGTAACCCTCCACTTTCAACTTGGTAAAAAGTTCAAAGAAGTGTAAAAGTTCGGGATGATGAAGGTTGCGGCCAGCCATGGCCTTCAAAGCTGACAGTGAATCTGACAGAACCAGAAAGTCCCTCTTCCTAGACTGTGAGATTATCCTCAGTGCCAGAACCAGAGCTATAAGTTTCAGCAGAGTAAGCAGAAGCATCTGAAGGAATGTGTTCTAACAGTATTTGAGAAGGAGCACCAGGGCAATAGGCTGCACAGCCCACTCCATCTTCAGACTTGGAACTGTGTCAGTGAAAATTTTCCGATAAGATGGGAATTTGAACAGAGGTCAGCATACAATGCCTTGTATGCCAGAGAGCTGGTAGACTCTTTGTGAAAAGCTGCAAGATCAAAACGAATCTCTGGTGTGAAAAAGGTCCACGAAGGCTCATCTGGAAACTTGGAAAAGTCAGATACAACTCCTAGGTCTAGACCTGCATTCCGCGCGTGAGGCTGCATATGAAGACCAAACGGCGGAATAGAGTTAGGGTTGCTCTCGAATTTACTTTGGAACTGAGGGTCAAAGACACAATTATAGGCATGGTTTTCCGGTTCCCGAGAACAGTCTTATATAGTAATTCAAAGACAGTTTCAGCCTGCGGTTTGGACAGTGGGGGTTCACCTGCCTCCAAGACAGAATGCTCCAAGAGACAGAGATGAAGCCCTTGATGGTGGATAGGGTCCAAGAGTTTCAGGTAAGACGGTCTTGCAGAGCTGTACACAGCACAACCATAGTCCAGTTTGGAACGGACTAAGGCTCTGTAGTGTGTGTGTGTGTGTGTGTGTGTGTGTGTGTGTGTGTGCGCATCACTGTGAGAGTATACGGACAGATATATGTGCACTGGACCAAAGGTGAGTGGAAGTGAACATCTGTTTGCGTAGAATATGCTTATACAAGAAGCTTGTTGCACACAAAACATCTGAAGTCTTTCTCGTGTTTCCAACAAACCAACACCAACAAGGTAAGAAGACCAACCAATAGTGTGAAATATATGACCACCAGCTACGCCACAAGCCCCTTAAATTCACAACTTAAAAACTAAAACATAATAATTCCTAAAAGAATCATTCCGAATGTTCCTTTCCCATCCAGTGTTTCTGCCAACAACCGACAGTAACATCACAGACTTCAACGAACAGCCACTCTTTAAGTCCACCAGTGAACGAGAAAAGGTTATCATCTTAGTCAGGCAGCAAATCATCGCCCAAATCGTCGTCTCCAAAATCGTCATCCCGAGCTTCTTTTCGCTTTGAAGCTGTTCTGGGTCGTTCTGCCTGACCTGTTGTTGGGCCCAGAGGATCGCTGTAGGATGCATCTGGAAGACACCAAAGACAGAAAGCCAAGGAAATAATTTTGAAACATAAACACTACAAATTCAAAAGAAAGCATCAGAACCCAAGGCATGCCTTCCCCCCACACCTACCCCAAAAAGTCACATAAGTGGACAAGATCAATCCCCATTGAGTCATCAATGGTCAGATAGAAAAGTCACAGTTAAGATATACATGCATTCAAACAGTAAAACTGTGAAAAAAAAAAACTGAAAATGAAAAGAAAACTACTACATTCCATATATTTCTTTTGAATCGGCTTTTCTTGTTTATCTTCAATTGAAAAATTTCATGTTTTACTTTCCACCTATAGCCATCACATTTTGAAAATCAAAAACTTTTATCCACTTCATCCATAATCTTAGCATTAAATTCACTGACTTCTTGTGTATCTGGATCCACAACTATAAAATCGACTTACCCACTTCCGTTTTCTGGCTAGCCTGGAAAGGCTTGTCATCATCCTTGCTATCAAAGACAGGCCTCTTTCTCTCCCGCACCGGCTTTGGAGCCGATTCTGTGCTATCTTCCTCTGTCAACAGCATTTATACCTTTAGATTAGTACCTTTCTCATGATCATGTAAAAGAAATGTTCACAAGCTAGTAGAACCACTAAGCCCCAGACCTAACACATGAGGTTGCAACCCCTCCCCCCCCTCCCCCCATTACTGTACACATGCTGAAAACCACAGAAATCAAATCAGGATGAAAATTACCAGGAAGGGGTGGTGGCTGGGTCCTTTATCCTCCAAAACATTTTCAAAAACTTTGTAAAAAGCAGGGACAGTGGTATGGGGTGGGGATGACTTCTGCCACAGTACTACATAATGTTCATACTGTTCAAATACAGACTATTCCCTGCCACAGTGCTACATAATGTTCATACTGTTCAATACAGACTATTCCCTGCCACAGTGCTACATAATGTTCATACTGTTCAATACAGACTATTCCCTGCCACAGTGCTACATAATGTTCATACTGTTCAATACAGACTATTCCCTGCCACAGTACTACATAATGTTCATACTGTTCAATACAGACTATTCCCTGGCCACAGTGCTACATAATGTTCATACTGTTCAATACAGACTATTCCCTGCACAGTGCTACATAATGTTCATACTGTTCAATACAGACTATTCCCTGCCACAGTGCTACATAATGTTCATACTGTTCAATACAGACTATTCCCTGCCACAGTGCTACATAATGTTCATACTGTTCAATACAGACTATTCCCTGCCACAGTACTACATAATGTTCTTACTGTTCAATACAGACTATTCCCTGCCACAGTACTACATAATGTTCTTAATGTTTAATACAGACTATTCAGGGAGTCGTACTTCACTTTTTTCTGGGGTTTTACAGGTTATCTTGTTGCCATTTTTGACAGAAAAGTATTGAAATGGCCAATGTGCCATGAAAAAAAAACAGGCTCAAATGGCGCGGAAATAGTGGACATTTTGCACAACTACTGACTGATCAGGCCAAGGAGACTTTTTGAATCCATGTTCAACTTGCGATCATTGAAAACCTGAGGATCTGTCTTGATTATCCATCACTGGCATTGATCATCATGAAAGTCTCCAGTTCTGAGGCCCTTCATGCCTGGCTGTTGTGGTGAGCTCAGTTATGATGCCTTGTGCCTCTCCATACTTGTGGTGAGTTTGGGTCAAACGAAATCATCAGCAGTAGCCAATTCATGGACAGTCATGGAATGGAAATGGACGTGGTGCCATCGTCCTTAAGACCTGAGGCATGGGGTAAGGACAGCAAGGAGGGAGGGGGTATGGACAAATGGGAGGGGGGGAGGGCTGGGGGGGGAAGGGGCTAAATTCTTCTGGCACCATGATTAAGAAATTGTCATCATGAAAAACTTTAGTAGGTGGTGGTGTCTTCTGTAGTAGATCAGAACAGGCATCAGTAAGCAACGTCACGGTTTATATGTGGCTGGCTGAGTACAGGATGACTGGAGTCACTGTGGGGTGAACCAAGCAAAGACAACATCAACACACTGGCACAGGGTGACTGGAGTCACACCACTGTGGGGTGAACCAAGCAAAGACAACATCAACACACCAGTACAGGGTGACTGGAGTCACACACCACTGTGGGGTGAACCAAGCAAAGACAACATCAACACAACACCGGCACAGGGTGACTGGAGTCACACCACTGTGGGGTGAACCAAGCAAAGACAACATCAACACACCGGCACAGGGTGACTGGAGTCACACCACTGTGGGGTGAACCAAGCAAAGACAACATCAACACACTGGCACAGGGTGACTGGAGTCACACACCACTGTGGGGTGAACCAAGCAAAGACAACATCAACACACTGGCACTTACCATTGGCAGCATCTCCCTGGCCTTCGCCAGCTTTCTGAAATACAGTGAAAATGAGAGAAAGGAAAATTATCAAGGGTAAGCGAGCATACTCACCTGATTGAATCAATCAGTGAATTTGTGTTCATGCATGTGTCTAAACTTACGAGTGCCCAGACTTGAGTTGTGAGCAGAATTGTGCATATCTCTGTGGATGTGAAAAGGAATGAAACAGTGAGAATGAGAACAATTATATAAATGTTATACTGTATCATTTAGCATGTAAAAGGTGTTCCAAGAGCATGCATATGGGAGGTGAGGGACTTAAAAAGTATGCTGCATACCTGAATATCTACAAGGATCATCAGACAATCAATAACAGACAATACACTCTTCAAGCAATCAGTGCAGCATTCACACAAAATCCCAGTCTTACCCTGACTGGCATTCCCCAGCCCATACATACTTCAACTGCATACAGCAGGGTGGATCTGTATTTCAAACAACACTTTGGAACCAAGGCAGAACAGGGACAGTGTGTGACGTGTTGCCTTATTCAAAAGGCTGTACAACTATGGCAGAATGAGACAGTGCTCTTTTCATGCACAAAAAGACACAATGGTACAAGCATCATCACATGTCAACAAAGCCGCACAGCAGCAAC
>JADBJO010008079.1:0-17500 GCA_016801955.1 Conus betulinus | reverse complement strand
TCTACACGTGTGTATTTGTTACTGTAAGACTGTGAAGATAAAGGCATCACTTCTGCATGTGTGTATTTGTTACTGTAAGACTGTGAAGATAAAGTCATCACTTCTACACGTGTGTATTTGTTACTGTAAGATTGTGAAGATAAAGGCATCACTTCTGCACTGAGTATTTGTTACTGTAAGACTGTGAAGATGAAGGCATCACTTCTGCATGTGTGTGTTTGTTACTGTAAGACTGTGAAGATAAAGTCATCACTTCTACATGTGTGTATTTATTTACTGTAAGACTGTGAAGATAAAGGCATCACTTCTGCATGTGTGTATTTGTTACTGTAAGACTGTGAAGATGAAGAAGGCATCACTACGGCAAGTGTGTATTTGTTACTGTAAGACTGTGACGATAAAGGCATCACTTCGGAGAAGTAAAAATGTGAAAAACATGAATGTGTACATCATTACAGCATGCGTGCGTGCGTGCATGCATGCATGCATGCATGCATGCATGCATGCATGCATGCATGCGTGTGTGTGTGTGTGTGTGTGTGTGTGTGTGTGTGTGTGTGTGTGTGTGTGTGTGTGTGTGTGTGTGTGTGTGTGTGTGTGTGTGTGTGTGTGTGTGTGTGTGTGTGTGTGTGTGTGTGTGTAAGTGTGTGTGTATGAGTGTGCATGTGTGTGTGTACAAATGTGTGCAAGAGCAAGCACTGTTCTTGTGTGTATGTCACTGTAAGAAGCAACAAATATCAATGAAACTGTTTGACATCAAAAACTTTCGCTATCAATTGCTCGCACTTCTTATCTACTCTCTTATCCTTTTTTATAAAAAAAAAATCATTTCCTTGTAAAGCTAAGACAAAGGAACCAATCAGTACCCTGTCTACAAACAAAGAACCAGAACCATCAACTGGTGGCTGCTTAACAAACCCACATTTAACGGCTTATTCTGTTTAATGCAGGCATGATGGTCGTACAAGCTTTGTGTGGCTGCCCTTTAAGTCCAGAGCTATGAGAACTGGTATAGGACACACACACAGCTAATGCATGAAGCAACAAAATAATAGTTTGCACTCACCATTCTGTTGCTTGGACTGTATCGCCTCGTTTTTCATGGCTGTGTCATGCATCAAGGCGAAATGTCATGAAGGTTTCAAACTATTCAGTCATGCGGTTTAGTGCTTTGAAATCTTTCTATCTCTCTCATACAGTCAAACACACACACACACACACACACACACACACACACACACACAAGCATGCATGCACAAGCACATACACACACTTACACAAACACACACATACAAACACAAACATACAGAGCAAACACACACAGATACACACACACACCAATACACAAGCAAAGATGCATACACATATAAATACACGCACAAACATGCACACACATATAAGCAAAGGCACACATATGTACACTCACACACACACTTCTCATATATACATGCAAAGTCAAACTGTTCCACTAGTAAGAACATTTACACTGTCAGTCATCTCTTTCAATATATGTGAAAATAAAACTGAATCTGAATGAATAAGAAAAGAAACCAAGAACTGAACCAGAAAAAGTGGGACAAGATATTAAAAGTCACAAACAAACAGAAAAAGGAAAAGAGGGAAAGACACCAGACTGTCTTTTCCAGGTCAAGGATACATGTCGGCCATCTGATACATGACTTGGGGACTGCTGCGCAGGATACCATGCAGCTTCTGAAACAAGTCCACACTCTTGTCCAGCTGTCCCAGCCGCTTGTGGGTCAGAGCTGTTGACACAACAATCACCCCCACATCAGGTGATAATGGAAAGAATGAAGGGAGTAAGGAAACTGAGGGAACGATATTGAATGAAATGGACTGGATGACATGGGAAACGACTGAATGAAGCGCCAGCTGGCAGCTCTTCAGTCAGCACTACCCAGGTAGGCAGCCCATTGTGTAAGCGAGTGTGGGTTGCAGAGCGCTTATAGCTTGGTCTCTAGCCGAGAATAGGTGCTATAGAAGTATCATTATCATAATATATAATAGTAATAATCATGCCACTACATGTCATCTACTAGTCTTGGCACACACCCACAAGCATACACACATTACCACATCTACACACAGGTCATCTCTCACAATGAGAGATACGTTACTTGCAGGTACTGTTTCAATGCTACCACAACTGATACATATCATCATCAAAGACTGCAACTACACTTGGTTGAAGAAAGTATACTCACACTGAAAACTCTATCAACTGATGTTGCTTACAGCCCAACCACAAGGGCCATCCCAAGACTGATGGCATGTTTAAAGACAAAGCTCTTGGGTGTCTGTTTGTTAGCACAGGACCGACAGAGGAGTGGTCAGTTCTACATTCTTCATTCTCCCTAGTGCCAGAGTGGCAAAGTGGATAGCACCACGAACTCCAGGCTAGGAGCTCTCACATTTGATTCCCATCAGAGTCATTTATTTGTGTGATTTTTCTGCCCCAACTGGCTCCTACCCAGAGTTGAGTCTGCTATGGGCTCAATCTGGAAGACTGAGAACACACAGTCAAGTCTCATCCACCTGATGGATGTATCTCTGAGAGTATTGCTCAAATTTCACAACTAACACTGCAGGTGTCGATAACTCTCAGGCCTGGTTGACACTGGCATAAGAATACAGCCCTGTCATGCAGTCTCAGACCTGAATGGAAATCCACAGCATCATCTTATTCATCCTCATCGTCACTGATCAGCCTAAAAGAAAAAAAAGGTGGATTTTGCTGTCAGTGATTGCGTCATGCCTCTCACACGAAAACTGAGGTGTGAGAGGAGTGCTAGCTATGTGGGTAATCAGCTGAAGTTCTATGCATTTTTTTAGAGGAGTGCTAGCTACGTGGTAATCAGCCGAAGTTCTATGCATTTTTTTTTTTAGAGGAGTGCTAGCTACGTGGGTAATCAGCCAAAGTTCTATGCATTTTTTAAGAGGAGTGCTAGCTACGTGGGTAATCAGCCGAAGTTCTATGCATTTTTTTCTCTTCAATTATTTGAGCAACACACATTGTTAGCCACTAACTTGAACTGAGGATGTCACCTAGCTCTGCTAGGTCTAGCATTTGCTTGACATAGGTTGTGAAAACCACTCGCAGATGTATGGAAGATCTCACATGGCAACACAGGTCACGCAGTCTTTGTGATATCAGTGGCGTCACTTAAGTACCCCTGCCCATGGTATATTCAACACTTACCCAAGTTGTACATGGCTTCCACGCATGAGGAATCATTGGAGAGAGCGTCTTTGAAGAACTCTCTTGCCTTTTCAAAGTCTTTGCGGGCAAACAGGATATTCCCCTTGTTGACCAGCGCTGTGATGTATAAAATGTAATTGAAAAGTTAGAAATCAATCAATGAAGAAACAAATTTGTGAAAATGCACAAAAATAATCACATGCCAATGCTGTGTAATCTCATGTCAGCCAGTACAATCTGCTTAAACACATGCACCGGAAAATCAGTATTTGAAGCCCACACAGCTGCATTATCATTTTTATGTTGGCAAAAAGAGTTTGTAGAAGCAAAAACAGATCTGACCCAAGTATTATCAAACTGTCAGCTGGAAAGTTGTGGTGGCATTTCCAGCTCTGTCGCAAATGACACTGCTCACAGAACTGACGTACTGTGCTTTCTGGCCTTCAGTAAGATGTCACTTCCCGGTCATTAAGCCATGAACGCCTGTTCATTCACTTTAATGCACTTTTGACTGTTTTCATACCATAAATTTGTTCAGTCATAAGAGTTAATGGTGGAATATAAGACCAAGAAACACCTGGAGATGGCACCTGGGATTGGACACCAGGCAGATGGATTACAGCTGGGGTAAATTAGAAAAGACTGCCCAGGACTGTGGTCGTTGGCGGGCAGTTGTTGAGGGCCTATGCTCTGGCAAGAGCAATGGGCCTAAGTAATAAGGTGGAATATCAACTTAATGATAGAAGGCAGACTTGATGATAGACTTAATCATGGAAGGCAGACTTAATGGCAGAATGTATTAGAATACATCTTTGGCTATATGGGCAAGAAGCCCTAATACTCCAAAGCAGCTGAAAACTACGTATAATGTATAATTGTATAAATCATAACAATCTATTGTCCAATACCAGGTGAAATATGCTAACCCTCTTTAAGTTTCCTTAGTCCCTGTAATAAGGTCTTCCTTCTATTAGTAATCCTTTTATTAGTAATTAACTCTGTGTACAGAAGTTTGCCTGTCATCTTATGTAACGCTCTGACTACGATATGTGCAGTGGGGGTGGCAGAAGGCACAAGAAGCAAATCAAATAAGATTCCTAAAAAACAAAAATTAAACTAACTTCTAAAAAATCATTACCTCAATACCCAAACTAATACACAAAGATAAATAACACACAAAAAAAAAAAAAAACAAACTAAATAATAACACAAAAAAAATATAAAAACAAAAATAAAAAAACAAAAAACAAAAAACCGAAAAAAAAAAAAAACAAAATATAACAAAATACAAAAAATCAAAAAAAAAAAAAAAAACAAAATCAAAAAAAAAAAAATCAAAACAAAAAAACAACTGGTATAAATTAAAAAAACCATCTAACAAAAAAACAAATAAAAAAAAAAACAAAAAACAGAACAAAAAAAAAGCAAACAAAAAAAACAAAAAACAAAACAAACAACAATAAAAAAAACAATAAGATGAAACAAAAAAAAAAAAATTCAAAAAAAAAAACAAAAAAACCAAAAAAAACAAAAAATAAACAAAAAAAAAACAAAAAAAAAAACAAAAAAACAAAAAAAAAAAACAAAAACAAAACAAAGAATCATACAACAAAATAAAAACAAAAAAAAAAAACCAATTACATAAAATAAAAACAAAAAAAAAACAAAAAAACAACAAAGAAAAAAAAACAAAATAAACAAAAAAAAAAAAAAAAAAAAAAAACATATAAAAATAAAAAAAAAAAAACAATAAAACAAAAAAAAAAAAAAAAACATAAAAAACAAAAAACAAAAAAAAAAAAAAAAAACTAAAACAAACATATAAACATAAATAAATAAAAAATTAAAAAAACAAAAAAAAAATAATAAAAATAAAAAAAAATACAAAAAAATAAATAAAAAAAAAAAAAATAATAAAAAAAATAATAAAAAAAAAAAAAAAAATAACAAAAATAAAAAAAATCACATAAAATAAAAAAATACTAAAAAAATTAAAAACAAAAAATAATCAAATATATAAAAATTAAAAATAATAAAAAAAAAAACAAAAAATAACAAAACAAAAAACAAAAAAAAACTAAACAAATAACAATCATAAAAAAAAAAAAAAAAAAAAAAAAAAAAAAAAAAATAATATAAAATCAAAAAAAAAAAAAAATAATATTATAAATTAATTTACAAAAAATAAAAAAAAAAAATAAAAAAAATAAAAAAAATATAAAATTTAAAAAAACAAAAAAAAAAAAAAACCAAAAAATAAAAAAAAAAAAAAAAAATAAATCAATAAAACTAAAAATAAAATAAACAAAAAAAAATAAAAACAAAAATAACAAAAAAAAAAACATAAAACAACAAAAAAATAGAATACAAAAAATAAAAAATATAAAAAAAAAAATAATAAAACAAATATAAATAATCATAAAACATAAAAAAAAAATATATTAAAAAAAAAAATAAAAAAAAAAAAACAAATAAATATAAATAAAAAAAAAAAATAAAAAAAAATAATAAAAATAACTATAATAATAAAAAGATTATTAATCAAATAAATAAAAAAAAAAAAAACAATAAATATTATAAAAAAATATAAAAAATATTAAAAACTACAAACAAATTAAAAAATTATTAAAATCAAAAATAATAAAATATTAAAATAACTTTAAATAATTGCCTAATAAGAATATACTTAAAAAAATAATAAAAAAAATAAATACATAAACAATAACAATAAAAAAATATAAATAAATGCGATATAATAAATAATAATAAAAAAAAAATTAAAAAAAAAAAAAATAATAAAAAATCAAATAAAAAGTCTCTGAGAAAGATTTCATTACTAAGAGAAGAGAGGTTTCATAATTACAAAGACTGAAGGAATATAACAGGATTCGCAGGCATCACATTCCAGCCAGGCAATGCTCATGAATTTACATCCAAAACTAACTGCATGGGGCCATATCATGGCTGCAACCAAGGTGGAAATTTACTTGTCAGTAGATTCATCACAGGCTTACATGTATATGGCATGGCTGAATATTTCAGCTATGTTATAACATCCACCTGCTCTTCCACCTGCATAGTTACATTAATCACTAACATAATCATAACGATCCACAACTATTGTACCAGCATAATCTAAATGCTCCTAAACACAATCAAAACAATCACAAAACATAAACATAACAACACACTCACAAATAATAACATAACAATACACAATTTTACCCGCATAATCAAAACAGTCATGATTATAATCATCATAGCCAGAGACATAATCATAACAATTCAGAAACTACTTATGTCAATAACCATAGCAATCATACAAACTTTATCATAACATTCACAAACATAATAACAACCCAGAAGCAGCTTCCTTCATACTCATCACAATCGCAAACACACAAACATCATAACCATAAACAGAATCAAAACCATCACAAACATAACAACAACAATCAGAACAATATTAAACAGAATTGTGACCATCACAAACACAACAACAACAATCACAAACATGACGGCAACAATCAGAACAATATTAAACAGAATCATGACCATCACAAACATAACAACAACAATCACAAACATGACAGCAACACTCCCACACCTCATGGTAACAGTCCAGAGGCCATTTTACCTGCAGGGTTGTATCGGTCCGCTTGCAAGGCTACTTCAGCGTATTTGTCTGCCTGGGGTAAGTCTGACTCCTGTGCAGTGGGTAGAACAAGTTTGTAAGGAAATTTCAAAAAGTATTTACAAGGCTCCGGTGAAAAACGTAGACAAACGAATCACAAGACAATTTACAAGGCTCCACTGAAAAATGTAGACAAACGAATCACAAGACAATTTATAAAGCTCCACTGAAAAACTTAGACAAACGAATCACAAGACAATTTATAAGGCTCTGCTGAAAAACGTAGACAAACGAATCACAAGACAATTTATAAGGCTCCACTGAAAAAATTTAGACAAACGAATCACAGACAATTTATAAAGCTCCACTGAAAAAACGTAGACAAACGAATCACAAGACAATTTATAAGGCTCCACTGAAAAACACAGACCAACGAATCACAAGACAAAACAGTATATTTGGGATTGTTGTCTTGAAACAGTCATGGCGACAGGACACAGAAATCATCACTTGTGTTTGAAAATCAACATAGCCCCATATTCTATTGTGGATATGTTAGTTTGACACAGAAATCATCACCTGTGTTTGAGAATCAACATAGCCCCATATTCTATTGTGGAAATGTTAGTTTGAGTATTAATGTGCTTATTTGTCTGTGCAGTCAGGCAAACAGTATTTTGTCTTGTGATTCGTTTGTCTATGTTTTTACTTTTTGAAATTTGCTTAGATTTCTGCCTGCAGTCACCTCACTTTGCAGCTGGATCTATGTTTGTACAGCTGATGACAGGTGATCAACATAAGTTGCTGAGCTTATCACGAAAGGAAACACTGATTCATCAGTTTAGCTGGTATGATTAAAAAAATGGCATTCCATGCAAAAATATACAAAACACATTACTGAACAATAATTCACAGACACACACACACACACTCATACATATACAGACACACACACACACACAAGCACATGCATGCATGCGCAGCACTACACTACCAGAGGAAAGCCTCAACAGCAAGTAACATAAGAAAATATACAATCACTTCAAACCAGATATGAAAAGAAAAAATGATTATGAAAATAAAAAAAGCTTATAAGTGGAAAACTGAAATCTAACAAAAGGGAGGAAAAGATCACACGCTAGTGCAAATGTATTAATGCAAACCAAATTGTGTATGGCATTAGGACCAGGCATGTGTCTTGAAACAGTCATGGTGGCAGGACACAGAAATCATCACCTGTGTTTGAAATCAACATAGCCCCATAGTCTATTGTAGAAATGTGAGTTTGAGTATTAATGTGCTTATTTGTCTGTGCAGTCAGGCAAATGCGTATGTGTGTGTGCATGTGCATGTGCATGTGTGTGTGTGTGTGTGTGTCTGTGTGTGTGCGCATGTGTGTGTGTGTGTGTGTGTGTGTGTGTGTGTGTGTGTGTGTGTGTGTTACCAGGGCTAGCTAGCATTCAAGGCAAAGAAATTAACAGAACAGAAAGACAACAAAGCGTAAAGAATTTAGTGCTTTGCATAAAGGTGCACTGAAGACAACACTAAAACGAAACAAATTTACAGCAAAGTGTGTTTCACAGAAGGTAACAGGAAAGATTTTCATGAAAGCTTTAGGCACCTGTGTATACCCCTGGCTCCTATTCCTGAAATATCAAATAGTACAAAGTCGGTTACAGATATTTTGTAGGTCACATTGATAAATCCATTCATCAAAATATCAAAGCACATTTAGCAGACTTCTAAACAAAAGAGGTTTTTAATAAAAACAGATGAGAAAGTGATAGTTATACCCAGGTTTGCTACACTAATCTCTCATCATGTATTCACCAGATCTCTTTCTCTTCATTCCCTCCCTCCTCTCTGTGCCTCCCTCTCTTTCTCTTTCAGAGAGGGATACACTTAACCTCAGTAAACCCTAAGTTATCTGGAGTGCAGTAGCACTCTTCATGAGTGATCCCTGATCAACAACCCCCACCGTCCCCCCCTCCCCTCACTCCCATTGCCCTATTCCCTACCAGTTTTTTTTTATTCACTAACAAACTATTTTCTTCTTTAAACACCTCCCTATCTAAGACCCTCTCCCCAAACTAACCAACCACTTCATGTTTATTACTTTTGTGACTATGACATAAAATATAGAGGCAGAACAGTTGATAGAAACAAAGAAAATGGATCAACTGTGTGGCTGAGCACATCATCATCATGTGCTGTTGTATGTGCAAAACAATTTTTGTGGATCTGCAATTCTAGTGATGTCCCTTTTAAAAATTGCAGAATATGCATAACTGGGCAACTTTCTGGTGTGTGGCTCGCAATTTTGTTTAAAGTGTTCAGAACGTCAGGGGAATCTAAAAATGAGAAAAACTCTAACATTGAAAGAAAGGGGTAAGCTTCTAAAGAGAAGTAATGAAGGCAGAACTGCAATATCAGTTTGCAAGATCTTTTCATGTTTGAAAGATCCGTATCCAAAACATTGTTTAACAGTAAAGTTCAGTTCTTTCTTGTTGGGAAAGCAGCAAATCTGGGCATCACAAGTACACAAAATTTTTCAAGTGCCAATATACTGGCTTATACTTGCTTAGGACTGTTTTTTTCTGTTGTCATCTGTCCCTACTACTGTTCAAGAGAGTAATGAGCTCCCCTTCCCCACATCCCCCATAAGACCCCTCCTTTTAACACTTTTCAGTTAAATTTTCACTGCCTTAAACTTAAAAGTACTATTGTATCAAGATCAACAGCAGACATACACACAAACAACAACTCTGCTCAACAAAACTATGCTGATACTTCTTATCACTGTTTTATTTCCACCACACTGAAAACTTTTTTCTTACAGCTACTACATAAATTCATACTCATTAAGATCAGCAATTATATAACACACAAAGACATTCTATGTTTTATATTGCAAAACATGCCAATTCTATGATGACAGAATAGCAAATATTCAGCCATCAACCTTCTAGGATCAAAAATGAGGAGCTCCGAAGGGAAGAGGGGCAATAAGCAGGGAGACGGTGTATGGGGCAGATGTCAGGAAGCCTGATTTCAGACTGAAGGAAAATTTATGACTAACTGCTTGATATCATTATGCACAGATGACAAAGAAAATGTGTCATTCAGCACCTGCTAGCAAGCACTGAACATCATTTTGGCTTGCACTCAAAAACATTTCATCACATCTTTCACAAGAAAACACTATGCTTTCAGATCACATTTCCAAATTTTAGAATTTTCTCGTCAAACCTGGGATTCTGGGAATGGAACCATGGATTTACATTGTTAACGACTCGGATGTTCTGTTCAATATTTCTATTTGCCTGGTTGTGGTTTATGTTGAAGGTAAATGCTTTTGAAGCACAGTGGTTGTAATCATTTATTGCTCATGTGCGTATTCTATCTTCATCCCTCTCATCCTTCCCTCCATCTCCACTCCTCCTCCTTCTGCCCCACCACCCCCCCTTTCCTGATGACTCATATGTCTCTGTCTTGGGCCAAAACATTAAGTTATAAACTGTGTGCAGCTGGGAGCTATATGAATACACAGACCAACAGCGCTCCAACTCACCAGGAAATAGAGGAAAGGAGAGGTTAGCTGAGGCTGTGCTGGCCACTTTGGTGTCTTTCTTCTCAAAGGACTTCAGGGTTTCTATGGCCTGGAGAGAGAGAAAAGGGAAGAGAGAAGAGAAATGAAAGAAAGAAAGAAAGAAAGAAAAGAAAGAAAAAAGAAAGAAAGAAGAAAGAAAGGAACAAAGAAATAAAGGAGAATGTGAATGTAGCACTTGCATGAGGTCTGGTCCCCCAGAAAATATTACATTCCATATCAGAAAATGCTCTGTGTGTGTGTGTGTGTGTGTGTGTGTGTGTGTGTGTGTGTGTGTGTGTGTGTGTGCTTGTGTGTGCGTGTGTAGTGTGTGCGTGTTTATCCCATAACAAACAGAAAGATTTCTATATAAGTTCTCACATCATAGTGTGTACAAATACAATGCTATACACACACATAGCTGCAGATATCATACATTAAAAAGAAAAGCAGTTCAGTCAGGATGGTGCACAAAAAAATTTGAACATTAAACAAGGCAACAAAGCATTAATCTTTCAATTAATATGATATTCATTTACCACATACACCCACAGACATCCATCCCAACCCTGTCAAACCACCATTCCCATGTTTACACCTGAATAGAATACAGTCTCCTCTGACTAGCATATGCTTGACAACAAACAATAACTAGCTGATTGACTGAAGTCGGTGTAGGTTGTACTGATGACGACTGAACAATATATACACACATATGCAAACACACACTTCCGTGAAGTAGTACAATTCACCTTTTTTTCATGCAATACAAGCATATGCAGGCAATTAGTTCCCATCGCCACCACCACACACACACACACACACACACACACACACACATCCACAAGCATGCATACAAACCATGAATGCACACACACACACACACACACACACACACACACACTCACAAACACAGAAATGATATTTAATTCCCTCATGTCAAAAGTGTTGAAACTATACGCAACAATATGACATCACAGAAAGTTTTGCAATATTCCCCCTCCCCTCCCTTCCCACCTGATGTTAGCCTCCAAACCACACAACCTCTCATCCCACCACCCTCAATCCACAGAATCAGTCTTACCCTTCGTTGCTGTAACAAGCAGAAGAGACAAAAAAAATCAATATATTCATCTTCAACATAATTTCTTGAAATGACAAACTAATGTGGATAGAAACAAAGTTGACCACCACAATGCCAAATCAAGCTTAATTCAGTCTCAGTCTGGATGGTCAGTTTGTTCACATTGTTGAAATAATGTGAATGTCTACAAAGCAGACCCAAAACACCAAAGGATTAAGAACATCTTATGTCTGAATAGAGAGGTCTTGTCAAACGCGAGTACGTGCCTCTGGTGCTGGCAGTCATTAGTCTGAACCACTTACAGGGTTGGAGTTTTTGGGGGACTGAAAACTCTCTCTGTCCACCTGGCAGTAAACGAGTACCTTGTTCAGGTCAGGGCAGGTTATTGATGAAGGAAGGCCAGGGATGGGCTCTGTCTTCTGTCATGCCATACCCCCAGACACCATGAACCTCTGACAGGTCACAACCCCTATGACCACTAAACGATTGGCCTTTAACTATTTAAACCTTTAACCCTCCCCGATTTCTGAATGATAAAATTTTGTCCCTGGGAGAGTGGAGAGCCGACCTCCACCAAGGTCATGATCCATGTGTCATATCTTGATGAATTTACGAAACGTCAAAAAAAACGCCCTATTTCACAATGTTAAAGAAAGTGGGGAAAAAATGTATGCATACACTCTTTGATGAGGACACACACCAAAGTTAAATGTTTTTGTCCTTGGGCTGCATTCCACCTTTCCAGCAAGTTCTGTATAAAGTGGTTCACTAGGTTTTACATAGTCCACCTCACTGACACATCAACAGGTGCAGATCAACACTTGACTTCATTACCAGAGGAAATAACGCATGACGTACCACAAAAATATAACAGATCTCTGACCGACAATCTGCAGGATGCCTTGAACTACTGACTCTATTGTCACAAAATCTCATGACTCATCCCCTCCCAGCTCTCCCACCCAATGAGAAAGGTCCACCCCAAGTCTGAGGATTCCTGGGATTTACCTGCTGGAAGTCCTTCAGCTTGAGGAACATGACGGCCTTGTCAATCTCCAGCTCATGGGCCAGCTCCAGGTACCTGGAAACCTTGACCTGTTCGATGCACCTGCAGATAGCAGTCAATCAGTCATTGTCATGGCATTTCACAGATCCTGACAGGATAAACTCTTCAACTGTAAAAGAAGCTTCGGTAAGTAAAATTTGTGTATCATCATATCTCTCTCTCTTTCTCTCTCTTTCTCACCCTCTCACTCTGTCTCTCTTATTCACTCACTCAATTATACAAACACACACACACACACACACACACACACACACACAGAGGCAAAAGCACTCTCTCTCTCTCCCTATCTCTCTCTCTTTTTCTTTCTCCTCTTTCACACACACACACACACACACACACACACACACACACACACAATCACACACAAAAATGTATCTCTAACACACACACACACACGCACGCACACACGCAAGCAGGCGCACACACACACATACTTCACACGAAAGCCAAATATATAATCATACCAATACCAAATTGCTGAGCAATATCTCCATTTTTTGCATGCAAGAGAAGCTAAGCTCAACCAACAGTTCACAAAGTTTATTTCCATCAGCAGATCATTCATCCTGATGTAAAGAAAGTGGAAATTGCTGACAGCTGTAGTTTTTTAGCCTCACCAAGGGAAATTGAGGAGACTGACCTCCCTGAGAGGTTTCATTACTTTCTACATAGCCAAGGGTTGTCTACACCGAGTAGAATACTGGCATCCATCTGGTCAGGTATGCATTAAAAAACTCACCAATCATAGCCTTCAGCAAAGGTTCCCTCAATTGCAGGGAGATCACTTTGGCGGCAATTTTAATGCATCGTTCAGCATGGTACTGCCTGCAATGGAAGATTGGAAAACTGACTATACATCTCAGAAGAAATGCAGTCAGAAATCTGGTGTTACTATGGCTGGAATCTTGATGTTTTCATGTTGTTTTTCACAATCCAGATTCAAGTCAATGCCTTGTTGTTTATGGTCCAGCCAACTGCTGGGATCATAATTCTAAATTATAATGTTTGACAGTGTTGTCAAATCACAAATTGATGCATATTCCTCTGCAGTGACTTCCCTTATAACAAACAGAGTACTGTCCCTTTTGTTTGCCGTCAACAATTGTGTGAACCTAGCCATACGCAATTGCTGAAGACAGCAAGTGTTCACAAATGAATTAACATAAACTATGAAAGGCACACCCTTTTTTAGAACAACATGGCGTAAAATTTTGATTTTGTACAGGAGCCAATGTGGATGAATAAAAAATGACAGAATAAATGTCAGCAGAAAGGTACAGCTCTGATGCCAGGACTTCATTAACCCTTTCACCGCCAGACATTCTATTTTGCATAAATCCCCATCGCCAGCCATTTTTCAAAAAAAGCTCTTATTGTATACCAGCATATGTGAAACGCGGATATCTCTGGAACTAAACAACAATTCTCATGCTATTTTTTGTAAAAATGGAGGAGATACACTGTACTTTTATTATATCATAACATGTTAGTAATGGTAAGTCAACAACAATTTCAATTTTTTTGTGATTTCAAGTGCAAAAAAAAAATGCAAAATAAAAAAAATGTTATGTTTCTTCTAAGCGTAAAAAATAAAGAAAGAATGCCGACAAACTCTCAACATGGGAGGAAAATACTCCACTCACAACTGAAGACCAGAAAGTATGGTATTTCCAACAGAAAAGTGCATGAAACAGCCACAAATACAACTACTCCAATAGCAGGGAACACACACACACACACACATTCTTATGCCTAACTGGTACACATGTAAGAAAGAAAAAGGGAACACACACACACACACACACACACACACACACACACACACACACGTCCCTTATTTTTTTTAATGAACACAAAGTCATTCATGTGCCTGTTGGTCTCTGAACCCTTGCCATTCAGTTGATCTACATAATCAGCTGTACACCCACTCGAAACATGTCTGTGCTACTCGCCTCTCACGTGTCAGTTGGCCACGCCCCCTTCAAGCTCGACCAGCAAGAGTCGGCCCACAGCGTGTGTGTGAAGTTCGTTGCCTAAAGTCTTAGTTCGCTCCCTCACATAGAGTTAGTGAACAGTCAGTCAGTGCTGGCTGGCTCAACGCAAAAAAAACACTGGGGCACACACGGTAGGGTAGTAAGTGGGCGTCTTATCAGCCTCTCATAACAAATTTGGCCATGATCCAACGCTTCACGTTGGAATAATTCGGTCAAGCCCTCACTATCGTTCTTTACTCGTGACTGTCTGGGTCTTCTTCATCTGTATTAGGAACAACTGACCATCTATTCAATATTCCCAGCACTTGATCTGTGGTAAATGTACGGCAAGGTCGAGTACGTAAAGTGCTTGGTGGTGACGTCATAGTGAATGGAAAAACAATCGGAATAAAGTCAATAAAACACTGAACTGAATAGTGTTCTGACAAAGCAAATGGCTGTGAGCATGGGCCAGACCATCCCAAACTATGACGTTTATTGCTGGCTTTTTATCTCATGAACTAGGATCGTGAGAGTATCGGGAGTTAGGTCACCCTGCTTTGTCGCCAAAAGGCACCTTTGGCGCTCTGCCAAGTCGTCGCCAACAAGTAGAAAAAGGTGGGGTGCAGGCAAACAATTCCTATGTTAAGAATGGAGCTTCATGACATCATCATCATCATCATCCTTATCCCCACTGATCATAGTTAAAAGATCTCATGCTCTGCTCTCATGGTGACCTCAGTTTCCAATGTCTCTCCACTTCCGTGCCCTTGGCGTCGCAGTTGTCACTATCTACTAGTTCTTGGAACTGTCATCGGACAGACTTCACGGTGCCCTTCAGAAGGAGATGCTCACTCACGCTGGCTCCGAGACCTTGCCATCACAGCTGTCGGTTCACAGCATCCTGCATATGCGGGATCAGATCCGGCATGACTAAACACCATCAAACTGACTCTGAAGCTGTACAAAGTCTCCTTTGGTGGGTTGCTGAAATAACCTGATATTCAAAGCTCTTTGCAAACCCATAGAGGCCGGGCAGTGGCAGGGTATGCTGATGTTTGAGGTGGGCAGAATGAGCCCTGTGGAGGTAATGCCCCTAAGAGACACAGATGATTAAGCAGCTAAGAAAGGAAAACTATGTTAAAAAGCTCTCTTTCTAGATAATATATTTCAAAAAAATAAAAAAAAAAACTACTGTATGTGGAAGGGTATTAATATTATCACTTGATCTTTCAAGTACAAAAGCAAACTATTCTTATGAATTTGTAGAAAAAAAGTATTCAGACTTTAATTTAGCATATACAACCATTTGAATAAACATTACCCTAAACTGCCACTGAAAACATGTGTATGCTGTCAGTGCTCCTAGTTTTTAACTTCGTCACCATTGTCATCCAACACCTTCTCATCTTTTTCAAACTATATGTCAGGATTGCTTGTCTCAGGCAAAGCAGTATCAAACATTATAACCAATCAAACATGACAAAACACACACACACACACACACACACACACACACACACACACACACACACACACACCAAAAAGAAATGAATGTCTACGGTGTTACCATGTATTTGAACAGGACAAAGTTTACCTTTGTCTTTCAATTTGTCGCAAAGCATCATTCTTGATCACTTCTTGTAAAAGGCTTGCACTTTTGTCATCCTGGAGAAAAAAGAAGTTGTTTAAAAGAGTTGAAAATAAATTCCAGACAATTCTAACAGAATGAATACAAACACTGTCTATTAGCTTTTCATCTGCAATTGTTTGAAATTTTGCAGTCCACATTGGACTGACAGCACTCCACAAAATCAAAACCAGCAAGATATCCCTGCATTAAGACGTGAAAAACTGTCAAACTGAAGAAAAAAAAACACACACACACAGAAAAGATAACATCATCAACAACCTATCAAAACTTTTTACAAAGATAGATTAAATAGTGCTAGAGATGCCAGCATTCTATTTGACTTATCACCATTCATTCATTCATGCCCATCACACCCGGTGGAGCATAGGCCATCGACGACCCTTCACCATCGCACTCTGTTCTGGGCTGTTCTGGTCATTCCAGTCCAGTTGGTCCCTTGTTGTTTCAACTCTGCCTCAGTGTCTCGCCTCCAGCTGTTGCGAGGCCGGCCTCTCTTCCTCTTTCCCTGCGGGTTCAAGGTCAGGGCTTGGCGTGTGGTGCTGGACGCTGGCTTCCTGAGGGTGTGTTCAATCCAGCCCCACTTCCTTCGCAGTATCTGCTTGGCCACTGGTTCCTGTCCCGCATGCTCCCACAGATCTTCATTTCAGATCTTCTCTGGCCATAGGATTTTGTAGATGCGCCTCAAACAGGTGTTGAAGAATGTCTGAATCTTTTGTTGCATCATCTGTGTTGTCCGCCATGTCTCGCATCTGTAGAGCAGAACTGACTTCACATTTGAGTTGAAGATGCGGAGTTTGGTTCTTATGCTGATTCCTCCAGATGCCCAGATGTTCTTGAGCATGACGAAAGCTGCTCTTGCCTTGCTGATTCTGGCTGTGATATCTCGGTCCGTGCCTCCCTGTTGGTCAACCACACGCTTCCCAGGTAGACGAAAGACTTCCCCTGATGGGTTCTCCACCAACTGTGACTGATGTGCTGGCAGTGGCATTGATTTTCATCAGCTCGGTCTTCTTCCTGCTGATCTTGAGCCCTGTCCCGGCTGATGTGGTCTCCAGGCGAGTGGTCTTGTCCTGCATCTGGCTGTGGCTGTGTGACAGGAGCGCCAGGTCGTCGGCAAAGTCAAGGTTGTCCCAGCTGCGTCCAGGGTGTCCACTGTATACTGTTGTTCCTGCCTGTTGTAGTGGTCTTCATGATCCAGTCAATGACCAGGAGGAAGAGGAACAGCAACAGTAGGCACCCCTGCCGAACTCCGGTCTTCACCTCGAAACTTTCGGACAGCTGGC
>JADBJO010008078.1:90000-92500 GCA_016801955.1 Conus betulinus | reverse complement strand
AATGATGAACAAAAGCAGGCCATCAATATACTCTCGCCACTATCATCGAGAGCGCGCAACTGTACTAGTGATATATAGTGACTACTGACATAATTATCGAATATGTATTCTCCTGCGCAGACTACGCTGGCACCCACAGCAGTGTCACCACAGACAGTCTATGAACTTGGCCGCGTCCGGCCCAAGTTACAGTCCTAACACAGTTCAGAAGTCATTCACGGTTCGTGGAGTCCTTCCAGGAACTCCCACACAACGGAAGAGGTTCAAAAGCCGCCCACAGACGTAGGTCGTGGAGTCCTTCCTGGAACTCCAACACAAGAAGAGAGACACACGTCGTCGTTCCGACGAACTATCTGAACCACCCTTTAACACACTAGCTCGTTGCTGACCCATTCATAGACCCCCCCCCCCACCTCTCGACCCCCCCCCCCCCCCACTCCCCCCCCCCCCCCCCCCCCCCCCCCCCCCCCCCCCCCCCCCCCCCCCCCCCCCCCCCCCCCCCCCCCCCCCCCCCCACCCCCCCCCCCCCCCCCCCCCCCCCCCCCCCCCCCCCACCCCACACACACACACACACACACACACACACACACACACACACGGGGCGGAAACAACCAGCGGGGCTGGGCTCGTGCTGCACCCCACACCCGGTTGACAGTGCACACACGATGTCTACTGACCCTCGGTCAGTCTCTCCATACCCCCACGGGGGTAGAGACAATGGCTGGGCACGGCTGCACCCCACACCCGGATGGCAGTCAGTTCCAGGTCGGCACGGGGTTTCACCGACACCCGGGGGAACTGACTGCCAGCGAGGACACACACCTTCAGTCTCCCTTCGGCTGTCTGATGAAGTTGCTCGACCGTAGCTCTGCGGAGACTGAAGGAAATCCTCGTTCACCCGACTTAAACAAAACGCTTAAGTGAGTAGCTGTCTGGTAAAGAGCTCAACCGGTTTTAAAGCTTTACCTGTTCCGATCAAACGTGTCCCCAAAATTTGGGACCGGACGAAATAAGGTCCGTCACAGAGACTTTGTATTAGTGAGGTGACGAGTGTGTAATGTGGATTGTATACATTCTCTTGGAAGCTTGGAAACACGGAGTCTCAGACTCACAGGTTGTCTCTCGTGCTGATCCGCCAAGCATCCACACCCTGCTGAGAGGAGCACGAGAGATGAATTGGCCACCTTGTAAGAATGCCTGAAACGTGTCTTCCCAAGACGACCTGCTGGAAAGCAAACGTTCACAGACTGGTCAGGAACAGCAGTTCAAGAACAAGCTCAAAACCCTCGCTGTCATGGATTCAGACAGATTGGAAACAATAACGCTGGGCCGCCCTGCCTGGTGAAACTGCATTAGCAGAGGTTCTGCCTCTATTGAACAGCACGTGACTGCAGAGGCCCTCAAGGAACGTGAGCTTCGCGGGTCCAAAGCCGTCTCCTCCTTATCTTCAGTGCCCACAGGCCACTTGTGCCCGGCTTGCAGAAAAGCCTCTCGTGCCTGCCTGGTCAGCTGCAGCTGGACACATCACATCCAATCATCCAGTGTGGTATCCTTGACTACGATGAACGAATATCAACAAACAATGATGATGCGAGATGCGAGATGTGTGTGTGTGTGTGTGTGTGTGTGTGTGTGTGTGTGTGTGTGTGTGTAACTAGATAAATGGCTATAGAGATATAGGCAAATAGATAGAGAGTTAGATATATATAGGGTGGGTGGGGGTGGGTGGGTGTAGTGTGTGAGTGTGTGTGTGGTGTGTGTGTGTGTGTGTGGTGTGTGTGTGTGTGTGTGTGTGTGTGTTTAGACAGATAAATGGAGAGAGAGAGAGAGGTGTGTGTGTGTGTGTGTGTGTGTGTGTGTGTGTGTGTGGATGCTTACGTGTGTCGGGGGGGGGGGGGATGAGGGGATAGGGGATGCGTGGTAGCATTCCTTGGCATTAGGGAGGAGGGTGCAAGAGAGAGGGAGGAGGAGCTGGGGGGGGGGGGTCGTGTTAGTTTCATCAGGGTGGCCCAGCCTCAACGGGGTATGACGAGATTGCAAGATGACAGCCATGAGAAACGTAGGACATTGCCCTATCATTAGTGCAGTGAGCTCTCTCTCTCTCTCTCTCTCTCTCTCTCTCTGGGCGCCCGTCCAAATACGTGCTGTCCCTTTGGGTAGTGGCCGGGCCTGATAAGGTGTTAACACCTACGTGTTGCGGTGGAGTGGGGAGTGAAGGTGGAGTGAAGGGTGGTGGTTTGTCTGTTCATCTACAGGGTGGCTGTTGTGCCCTCCATGCCTGTGTCACGTGTAGGGGTTCTAATGCAGGACAGGTGAGCCGTGTGTGTGTGTGTGTGTGTGTATGATAGACTGGTGTGTGTGGGGGGGGGGGGGGGGGGGTGGGTGATAGATGGGTGTGTGTGTGTGCGCGCGCGCGCGCGGGGGGGGGGGGGGGGGGGGGAGAGAGAGTTTTGTAATCAACTATGAATTCAGATGATAGACGGTGTGTGTGTGTGTGTGC
>JADBJO010008078.1:82500-85000 GCA_016801955.1 Conus betulinus | reverse complement strand
ATTGAATTACCATTGATTGAAATAGGACACAAACAAATTACAAGACAAAACACGACGCGTTTCGACCTCTTTGATCTTCTTCAGGCAAGACAAACGTCATTCAAGATAATGAAAACGAAGAACGGACAATCACTTATCTCCCCAAACGGGGCACAAAATGAATGGGCTCAAATTGGATGTGAGGATGATAAATGATTTTTCGTTCTGCGTTTTCCTTGTCTCGAATGTTGTTTGTCTTTCCTGACGAAAACCAAAAAGGTCGAAACGCGTCGTGTTTGTGTATTGTAATTTGTTTGTCTCTTTCGTTCGGCGGAACACTAAATCTTCTTTTAGGTTTGTCTTAATTCCCTCCTACAGTCACCTCACTTTGAAATTGACTGAAATGGCTTAAAGATTTATTACCAGTACCACACGCCATCCACAGGCTTAACTGGTTCCATTCTGATGGTTCACTTTGCAACTTTAATGTGTTCCAGTGTACAGACAGTATATTTCCAAATGGCAGCCAGATTGAATATTGGGTTTATTCAGGTAAACAAATAGTTTTCACCAGTTATGTAAACTACACACATGAAAAATTGTGTTCCGTTCTGATCATTCTGACTGATGTTTTTAGGAGTACTGTTGTGTAGAGTGGGTCAAAATGGCCGTCTTTATTGGCACCAAGACAAATGCCAGGACACAAGTGGACTAGAAATTAATGTTCTTTTGCGGATGCCAGTAACCATTTCCAACAGGTTGCCTTCTCCTAACGTTTAGGGCGGTTTCGTTTCGACTTGTTTTGTTCTGTTCTGTTCTGTTTTGCTTTACTTTGCTCTGCTTTGCTTTGTTTTGCTTTGCTTTGCTTTGCTTTGCTTTGCTTTGCTTTGCTTTTTGCTTTGCTTGCTTTGCTTTGATTTGTTTTGTTTTGTTTTGTTTTCCGTTGTTTTTGCTTTCATTTTGTTTCTGGTGCAGTCTTTCCGCAGTTATAGAGCCCAGCGTCCAGAATAGTAGACTATTGGTTAAGTGTTACTGAGCTTTGCTCTTCTATACCCTAAATAGAGTCGAAGGATTAATAAATCTGAAACTTCAATGTGTGTGTGTGTGTGAGCGTACCCGTGGGGGTGTGCGTGCTTGCGTGCATGCGTGCGTGCGTGCGTGTATGTATGTGTGTGTGTGTGCGTGCGTGTGTGTGTGTGTGTGTGTGTGTGTGTGTGTGTGTGTGCGTGCGTGCGTGCGTGCGTGCGTGGCGTGCGTGTGTGTGTGTGTGTGTGTGTGTGTGTGTGTGTGTGCGTGTGTGTGTGTGTGTGTGTGTGTGTGTGTGTGTGTGTGTGTGTGTGTGTGTGTGTGTGTGTGTGTGTTGGGGGATTCTGGTTGTTGATGGGCTCTCTATGTGCAAAACAAAACATAAATACCAAACTTGAAATGTCTAATATATTTGCCATTGTTGTATAAATTAATAACATGTGAGTCAAAACAGGCACATTGCCTCTTGTATATTTTTTGCCACGCTAACAGTTATCCTCTGACAGCTTTCTAAGCCCGAAACTCTGGCTGCCAGATAATCTAATTTGTTCGCGCCCCAGAAAAAAAAAAAAAAAAAAAAAAAAAAAAAAAACTATTAACACACACACATATCTCAAATGTCTTTTTTCACAATAGTTTTGCAACTGGGGACTGAGCAATAACCAAAGCAATATCAAAAAAAAGCAAGGGTTATTTACCACACTATCAACATTGTCAGAATTGTTTATAAAATATTCTTCTCCTTATAAGCTGGGGTTAGTATAGGGCATTCAAATAAAAGATGACGAATTGAGAATTCTCCTGACATATACACGCTATGCCTCGTGAATATTTTGTATTCCATGTATTTAACCGTAATTTATGAATTAATCTGGCTAGATACCTTGGACATGATGGCAGAACGAATAATTTCTCATTAAGATGTTTTCTTCCGCATATTCTTTTCCAATCGCTGGATCAATTCATGCGGAGAAAAATTTACGACTTTGTTGAAGGGTGTTTCAGAAATTGTACAAGCTCCCTGCTTTGCCATTTGTCTGCTAATTCATTCCCTTTTAAGCCACAATGTGAAGGAACCCAGCAAAAATCAACTGCTATACCTCGGGAAAGTAAACAATGTAACAGATGCTTAATTTCAAAAAGAATATCAGTTCTAATTTTAGATTTCCAGTGCTTTAATGATTGTAAAACTGATTTTGAAATCAACACAAAATAGCACACTATAAAATGATACTGGCGTGTCATATAAGATATAATTCAGAGCTTTCATAATTGCATATAGCTCTGATGTATAAATGAAAATTCTCTGCCTAGATAGAAAGACTTTTGCACATTTAAGGATGGTATAGTAAATCCAGCACCACTGTCAGACGTTTCCATTACTGAACCATCTGTAAATATTTTTAAATGATTTGGATAAGTCTTTTCGAGATGTTCTCGAACTTCATTTACTAGAATATTTATGTGTGTGTGTGTGTGTGTGTGTGTGTGTGTG
>JADBJO010008078.1:60000-77500 GCA_016801955.1 Conus betulinus | reverse complement strand
AATATGTCTACATGAGAAGTAGATATGTTAATTGTTATAAATCTTGGTGTGGCATAAATTCGCTGACAATGCAGAACATGTCAGAAGATCACATTGTACACACACACACACACACACACACACACACACACACACACACACACACACACACACACACACACTTACGCAATACTTCTGTTTATTTTAGAAAGGAAAAAGGCAAAACTAAAGTGAATAAACGATAATTCTGTGACATGATAAGTTTCCATTGGACTTCTAACATACTCCACTGTTGAATACATAACATTGACAATCATTTGAACTTGTGACCCAAACTGTCACTGTACATATTTTGATTGATAATGATTGCAATGAATTTTTATGATTGCAGTGAATTTTCATGATCGTGATGATGCAATGTTGTTCTAAAGTATGGTTAGTACAGTTAGGTGAGAGCTGACCAAACATGCGTGCTTTTCACTTCTAGTGTGAACCAGATTTACTTACCCAGAATAGACGTTTGTTTCAACACAGTTCTTTATAGCTGGAGGGGAGGTGATGGAGGAGGAGTAGGGAGTCAACCTTTAGGCATCTGGATTGAATAATAGAACTCAGTGGGTCAGTTTGAAATGACAATGTAACTAAATGTAGGTCTTCCGATAGATTAGAGACTGACCTAGAGAAATTTGGCATGTTATGTGTGACCTGGAACTTGTGTTGGAGACTGAGAGCTCTAAAAGTAGCAAGGACAACTATCTGTAACTGAAAACTTAGACAAAAAAAAAAAACAAAAAAAAAGGGGGGGGGGAGGGGGAGTGCATGGGTAACTAAGTGGAAGAAAGAGTCTGTGACAAATTTGTTTGCAGCTTATTAAGGTAACTTGACATTCCTTTTCAGCAAATTAACCAGGCGTTACTTTGACCAAAAATGTAAATGAGAGATTATCTCATGGACAGAACTATATGATTTACACAGACTTGTTGCATCATTTTCAATGTCCAGAGTACTTTCAGCCTGCAACAGATTTTGTCAAATAGTTTTAGTCTTATCGTTAGAATCTGCATGATATGCAAAATTTGGAAAAGTATGTCACCCTACAGAAGATAACTTTACATTTATCAATCATATTGAGAGCTGTTCTTTTTGCTTATTCCAATTATGGAAATCATGTGAACGATGAAAGTCAGGCAATAGTGAATGCAGCTCAAGCCTAAGTGATTGTATGTGGAGAAAATGGCAAGTTCAGATAAGAAGTTAAGCACACAATGTCCTTCAGCATTTCACCGGGAGTTTACAAGTGTGACTGTGACAGTGTTTTTTGTTGAGGTCTCTAGGAAAGTTGCTTTTTGTACTCGCAGTTCTTGTAGAACAGGGAATACTTTAGAATGGGAATGAAGAAATGCTGTGTGTGTGTGTGTGTGTGTGTGTGTGTGTGTGTGTGTGTGTGTGTGTGTCCGTCCATCCGTCCATGGTCAGAGTGTGTTCCACTCGCTCCAGACAAAACTACTGGGCCGATCTTTCTGAAAATTTATAGGTATGTTCATTATGGGTCACGGATGATACCCAATGTTTTAGTTTACCGTTACAGCTGTTACTAACGGCTGTAATGACCTGTAACTGTTTTTCTTCTTTGTGGAATATCTCAGAAAGTAGTAGGCCGATCTTTGTGAAAAGTAGCAGATACGTTCATTATGGGTCACGAATGATGCCTGATGTTTTAGTTTACCGTTATAGCCATTAGTAATGGCTGTATGGGCTGTAACAGTTTTTTTTCTCTCTATGGATTATCTCAGAAAATATGTGGCCGATCTTTCTGAAAATTTGTGGGTATGTTCATTATGGGTCAAGAATAATGCCCGATGTTTCATTATGGGTCACGGATGATACCCAATGTTTTAGTTTACCGTTACAGCCGTTACTAACGGTTGTAATGGCCTGTAATGTTTTTTCTTCTTCGTGGAATATCTCAGCAAGTACGTGGCCGATCTTTGTGAAAATTAGCAGGTATGTTCATTATGGGTCATGGATGATGCCTGATGTTTTAGTTTACCGTTATAGCCATTACTAATGGCTGTAACAGCCTGTAACGTTTTTTTTTTCTTTATTGAATATCTCAGAAAGTACTTGGTTGATCTTTGTGAAAATTAGCTGGTATGTTCATTATGGGTTACGGATGATGCCCGATGTTTCAGTTTACCATTATAGCCATTACTAACAGCTAATCTTAGAAAGTACTTTGTCAGCCTTTCTGAAAATTTGTAGTTATGTTCATTATGGATCACGCATGATACCAGATGTTTTAGTTTACCATCATAGCCATAACTAATGGCTACAATGGCCCATAACAGTTTTTTCTTTTTTATGGAATGTCTCAGAAAGTACTTGGCCGATCTGTCTGAAAATTTGTAGATATGTTCATTATCGGTCCCGGATGATGCCAGATGTTTTAGTTTACTGTTATAGCCTTTAGTAATGGCTGTAATGGCCCCTAACGCTTTTTCTTCTTTATGGAATATCTCAGAAAGTACTTGGCTGATATTTCTGAAAATTTGTAGGTGTGTTCATTATGGGTCACAGATGATACCCTATGGTTTAGTTTACCCATTATAGCAGTTACTAATGGCTTCTTTTTATGGAATATCTTAGAAAGTATGTGGCCGATATTTCTGAAAATTTGTAGGTATGTTCATTATGGGTCACGAATGATGCCCGATGTTTAAGTTTACCATTATAGCCGTTACTAATGGCCCATAATAGTTTTTTTTTTTCTTTATGGAAAAATCTCAGAAAGTACTTGGCTGATTTTTCTGAAATTTTGTAAATGTTCATTGTAGGTCACAGATGATGGCCGATGTTTACCAGAATAGCCATTACTAATGGTTACACCAGCTTAAGACAGTTTTTCCTCTTTATGGAATATCTGACGCGTATTCAAAGATAAACTGGGAGTACGTTTGTTTGCTTTGCATCTTGTTTCTTTTTACTGTTTTTTCCTCTCTTCCATACTTCAGCAAAGTTGAACATTTTTTTGTTGCATTGTTTGCTGTGTTATGTCGGAAATCAGATTACCGAGGACAAACAATTGAATACATCATTGTGTCATCTGTGCAGGTGAATGGGGAAAATGAAAGGTGAAGAAAAAAGATTATTTCAGTTTACAAGATTATCAAGAAAGAGAGAGAGAGAATCCCAGTCTTGGTGTTCAGTATTTTTTTCTTTCCTTTTCACTATCATATACAATTTTTTTCTTGTTATATATATATATGTGTGTGTGTGTGTGTGTGTGTGTGTGTGTGTGTGTGTGTGTGTGTGTGTGTGTGTGTGTGTGTGCGTGCGTGCGTGCGTGCGTGCATGCGTGCGTGCGTGCGTGTGCGGCATGTGTGCATGTTTTGTTTGCAGCTGTCTTTTCTAGGACATGATGTGGAGGAAATTCCAGAAGAACTGGTCACACAGTTTGCAAATAGAACAGTCCGTCTGGATCTGAGCTTTAACAGAATCCAGTATGTGATTTTATTTCGTGGTCTGTCATTGTTTTTTTTTTTTTTTTTATTATTATATCTAGAATTTTTTTGTTTTTATTGTTTTTACATCAGCTTTTCTATGGAAGCCAGTTTTCACATTTTTTTGAGTATTCCAGGCAGATTTCAGGTTTTAGACATATCTACACACACACACAGAATGAAAAATTGCTTTTCAGATGTAGTAAAGATGGCTGCTTTTAATTTTCTGAGGAAATTCAATTTCAGGTTTTTTATTTTGCTTTGTTTTGTTTTTTTAATCTTGAATTCTCAGTAAGTACATATGAATTTTCTGCATAATGAAATTGCCTTTTTGGTATACATCTGTACGTTATTGTATGCTGCAGTGCCATGCTTTTCTGGAGGACTGAATGATGTTGCGCACGTGATAGCGCGCACGCGCGCAGACACACACACACACACACACACACACACACACACACACACACACACACACAATGTTTTGCGGCTTTTGGTCATATTTTGGTGTATACATATATATATTTGTGCATGAGAGTTTATATGTTTATACTTTTAGATACATGTGTGTTGTGTGTGTGTGTGAATTAGAGGAGCCATCCAAGGAGTGTAGTTGCATTGCCTTAATGCTCTGTGTTCAGGTTTGGCACCCCTGTGCACACTGTCACGCAGCCAAATTTTCCAAAACTTGTGTATCTGGAGTATAGTGAATTTCATGAGGAAAGCAATTATGAAAGTACAGCAGAAATTTTTAGGTTTGGCGAATATGTTTAATTCTAAACTTGAGTAAGACCGTAATTGAATGTGAAGGGCCCGTGTTTCCAGTCCACTCTAGACTGCAACATGTATGATGTGAGGTTTTATTTATTTTTTGTTTGTTAAATTAAAAGTGATGAACGATTTTTTTTGCAAATGTGCAGGGAGACTTAGCGGTCTTCAACACTTTACTTTCTTGAAGGAACTGATCCTGGACAACAATGAACTGGGGGATGACACTGTCTTTCCTCCCTTGAGGTCTCTCACAACTCTCTATCTCAACAAAAACAGGGTTAGTTTGTTCATGTCATGCATCTGTTCAATGGTTCATGCTCCGTGTGTGTTTGTGTGTGTGTATTGTTGGGTGGGTGCATGCATGCATGAGTGCTTGCGCATGCCTGCTCTCAATGTGCTGAAAGAATGAAGAGTTCAGGGTGAGTGAAAGAATGAAGAGATCAGGATGAGAAGAGTCTAGGTTAATATTTTGCACATTACGGATTCACTGTTTCTGTGCATGGTAGGTTTTTTGTGGAGTTGAATGTGGACATTGATAACAGATTGCAGGAATATTACCTAATATTATTTGAAAGTCAAATTAACCATAATGCAGGTATAGTTATTGGACTGATACGTATGCTTTTTATGACAGTGTTTCTAGGACTGTGTGAGCAGTACTCTCTCTCTCTCTGTCTCTCTCTCTCTCTCTCTCTCTCTCTCTCTCTCTCTCTCTCTCTCTCTCTCTCTCTCTCTCTTCTTTTGAATGTTAGGAAGAATTTTACAGGTGAAAATGTAATAGCATTTTCAGGACGTTTTTTATCAGTGCTAATGTGTATTTCTTGGATGGTGTGTGGCTGGCAGTTTATGGAACTGGAGCCCCTGATGACCCAGCTGAAGAACTGCTTTCCACAGCTGCGCTACCTGAGTCTTTTGGGCAATGCTGCCCTGTCCAAACCAGCTGTCCTCCACAGATAAAGATGAAGAAGAAGACTACCAGAGATACAGGTGAAGTAGAAGTATGTTCTGCTGAGTGTATGATACAAATTTTTGCTCGTCTGTCTCTTCACTGTCTAGACTACCGTCAGAAGTGTGTAAACGAGTGTTGATTGTAAAGCGCTTAGAGCTTGGCGTCTAGCCGAGAATAGGCGCTATATAAGTATTCATTATCATTATCATCAGAAGTCCTTCCTCACCTACTGTTGTCAATCAAAGTTTGAAAAAGCTCCCAGCTGCATACAGTTCAACGAATCTCTGGATATCTAATACGTTATGGACCGTTGAGAAGTACCTAACATCAAATGTATGCTTTTACTCCTGTCGGTTCCACATGAAGTAATTTCTCAGGTTTTTAAAGGGTTTCAAGGTTATGTTTTACATGTCACCTGAATAATGCATAGATTGTAAGGAAGTGGTTCAAGAGTGGTCCTTTTAATGTTACTTGTTTTATTTGCATTTAGTATTTATGATTTGACCTTTGATTTCTAACCCCCCCCCCCCCCCCATTTTAGTCTACGTTGTTTTTTTTATGTAGTCTCATACTAAAGACACAAAGTGGTATGGTGGTTGCGATTTCAGATACTACGTTTTATTCCATCTCCCCAAGCTGAAGTTCCTGGACTCCAGCATGGTCCATCAGACAGAACTGGTGGATGCCCAGCGGAGGGGGCAGTTCATGCAGGTTGTCAGACCCATGCAAGACAACGAAGTGGTGAGATGTGTTTTCCTCTTTGAAGAAGACCAGGCAGTAGTGGAGCAATGTGATGGCAAGGGGCAGTAATTTCTTTTAGGAAAAACTTCATACTCACAATAGCTCTGATCTTCAGAAGGAAGGGAATTGAGTCATTAGAATTTATTTGTTAAAATTGGTCCCCAGAATTCATGCATGGGAGCTGGTCCTTAGAATTAGATTAAGGAAATTAGTTCTTTGAGATTGTTTTAAAGATCTTGCCGGGGAGTTGTGTTATGGAAAGGGAGTGGGTTCTTTGCAGGGGAATTAGTCTGTTGAGGTCATGCTTGGTAACTAGTCCTTTGTGGTCATGAAGGAAATTGGTTCATTGAGATCATGCTATGGAACTAGTCCTTTGTGGTCATGCAGGGAATTAGTCCATTGAGATCATGCTATGGAACTAGTCCTTTGTAGTCATGCAGGGAATTAGTCCATTGAGATCATGCTATGGAACTAGTCTTTTGTGGTCATGCAGGGAATTAGTCCATTGAGGTCATGCTATGGAATTACTCCTTTGTAGTCATGCAGGGAATTAGTTCATTGAGATCATGCTATGGAACTACTCCTTTGTAGTCATGTTGGGAATTAGTCCATTGAGATCATGCTATGAAACTAGCCCTTTGTGGTCATGTTGGGAATTAGTTCATTGAGATCATGCTATGGAACTACTCCTTTGTAGTCATGCAGGGAATTGGTTCATTGAGATCATGCTATGGAACTACTCCTTTGTAGTCATGCAGGGAATTGGTTCATTGAGATCATGCTATGGAACTACTCCTTTGTAGTCATGTTGGGAATTAGTCCATTGAAATCATGCTGTGGAGCTATTCCTTTGTGGTCATGGCATGCAGGAAATTAGTCCATTGAGATCGTGCTATGGAACTACTCCTTTATAGTCATGTTGGGAATTAGTCCATTGAGATCATGCTATGGAACTACTCCTTTGTAGTCATGCAGGGAATTAGTCCATTGAGATCATGCTATGGAACTAGTCCTTTGTAGTCATGCAGGGAATTAGTCCATTGAGATCATGCTATGGAACTAGTCCTTTGTGGTCATGCAGGGAATTGGTTCTTTGGGATCATTCTAGGGAACTAGTCCTTTGTGGTCATGCTGGGAATTAGTCCATTGAGATCAAGCTAAGGAACTAATACTTGCAAACTATGCAACTTTGAGGTCATGCCAGGGAATTAATTCATTGAAATCATGTTATGGAACAGTCCATGCAAGTCATGTAGGGAATTAGTCCTTTGAGGTCATGCAAGGGAACTCGTCCTTTGTGGTCATGCAAGGAATTGGTTCGTTGAGGTCATGCTTGGGAACTAGTCCTTAGTTGGCATGCAGGAAATTAGTCTATTGAGGTCATGCTAGAGAAGAGTTCAGAGTACTCATGCAGAGAACTAGTCCATTGAGGTTATGCCAGGGAACTTGCCTTTAGTCGTCATGCAAGAGGCTAGTCTTTTAGTCATGATAGAAACTAGTCTTCAGCTATCATGTTAGGGATTTTAGACATAGAAGTCAGGGTCAAGTGGATGTAGCATTAATGTAAGGGAATAAGGTTTGAATATTAAGCAAGAGTGTGCTTATATATGAGTGTGTCTATCTGTGTTGGAGTAGGGAAGGAGGGAGGAGGAGACATTCCTGTGAATTAATGCAAAGCAGTAAGTCCTCAGAATATCTGCAGAGGAATAAAATATGAACGCTTAGCGGTCATGCGAGGTTTTTTTTTTTTTGGGGGGGGGGGGGGGGTTTTTTTCTCTTTTCCTGACATTGTATGTTAATAAGGTATCCTACAGTGGATTCAGTATAACACTACAAAATGCTGATTGATGAGGATTCATCTCTGCAACACTTGCTTTCCTATCATCCCAGATTCATAGTGCTCAGTTGATGGGACATGTTCATGAAAAGCTAAGTGAGGGATGTGATCCCATGAGGAATCATCAGCTTGTGATTCAGGTTGTGATCAGGTGTTAACAGGAAGAAAGCGATGAGGTGACTCCACAGTACACTCCACTGCCTTCGAGGCACAACGCTTTGAGGACTCCAAACACATAGGTCAGTGCTAGACCATGATGTGTTTAGCCTGTAGGGGGGTCTTTTTCAGGGTGTAAAAATATGTCTAGTTAGAGGGAAAAGAAATTAATAAGATGACTAAGTAAAGAAACAAGTAAGGTGTTTGTGACAAATAGATAAAGTGAACAAATGAATAACAAGTGGTACTTTTTCAGAAGAGAAGGTAAATGACATTGCATGACAAGATTTTATGAACAGCATAGCGTTTAAATGAATGGGCTCATGCACATACACAGTTGTACTCTCTCACACACCATATATACACACACACACATCTCTCTCTCTCTCTCTCTCTCTCTCTCTCTCTCTCTCTCTCTCTCTCTCTCTCTCACTCACTCACACACACACACATGTACACACTCACACACTCGCATATGCATCACACATACACACACACACACATGCACACACATGCATGCGCGCACGTACACACACACGTATGCATGCAGGCACGCACGCGCACACACACACACACACACACACACACACACACACACACACACACACACACACACACACACACACACACACACACACACACACACGTGCGCAATGCATACACACACATAGAAGAAAAGATATTGTTTGCCGAACCCAGGAATGTTATTATTTTTTTAAATGCCTAGCTGAAAATCCCATAACCTTACATGATAGACATGCTCATGTTAACTGTGTGCATTCACTTCTCCTGAGGCTCAACAGAGATACACAATGGATGTGTACATGTACATCTTTTTTTTTCCTATAAGGTATTGACTAAAGACAGAAGGTGCTTCGGTGATTTGATAAAACATTCTTTAGATATTTGTTTTTGTAGGGTTTTATTTTTTTGGCAGGGGATGTTATTTGTTTTTGTGTGTGTGTGTGTGTGTGTGTTTTCAGGGGGAGGCAAGAGGAGGGGGGGGGGGGGGGGGGGGGGGGGGGGGGGGGGGGGGGGGGGGGCAAATGTTGAAAGCAGAATTATGAAAGAGTTTTGGTGAATGTGATGATGATGTGTGTGAATTCCTGTTTTTCCAAGTTTTTTTCCCCCCCCATTCTTGCACTTCCATTCACAACATATTCTCCTCTCTTCACCATCCAGTACTTAACCTCCTTCCCGTTCCCTCCCTTCCTCTCCTCATCCACATGCTCACAACATGCACAAACACACTTTGACACTCACACATATGCACACCAAAACAAGACAACACTTCCAGGTGTCTCAGCCTATCACTTGTACTCATCCTTTCCCAGCATAATTCCACGTTTTACCTCAGTTGTTTGCTTTGTACGTGTGCAAAAGGAGGAATGTATATCCACATGTGTTTTCTTTGTACATGAATAAAAGTAGGTATGTGTATCCACATCATATTATTCCTAGTTCCCTTATCCTCCCTTTCCTCCTTTGCAGGCTTCTATAGCAGGAGCAAATACACTTACAAAGGGCGCCACTCGGAGGGCAACCGCTTCATACGCAATAGAGATTTATAACACCAGTCATCAAACGTGCTGAACATTAACTACGTACATCCACCTTTCAGCTGAAACTGTTGAATTGTGTTAACTTTATGAACTATCTGTTGTACAAGATTTATATGTACATTTACTTTGCAGCTGAAACTGCTGTGAAAAAGTATTAAAGTATCTTTTATACAATCTTGTGTCTGTAGCCTTGTTGCAGCTGAAACTTTTATCATCATAAAATATGAAAGTCTGTCATGTATATGTTAAAGATATGTTTGCATAGCTTTGTTCCATATTGAAAAGAGTGAATTTGTACTAGTGAGTGCACAGCTGTATGTGAGAGTGTGTCTTTAGTAGTGTCCACAGAGCTTTTTGCTTGCATGCCAATGTACATATTAAATTTTTACGTGGCTTCCACCAGTTGCTCTATGTGAAATTTCAGCAGTTCATCCCAGATATGAGAACCCTTATAAATCTATATCTATCTGTGGGCATTTCCATGTCGTAAAGCTAAGCACAGTCACGAATACCCATACCGAATACACATGCACATATGAATATGCAGACGTTTTAATACGCACCCATGCATTACGCATGGTCACAGTAAGGTGTATTCATGCATTTATCTATTCAAGCTCTAGTGCATATCAGCACAGACATATGCATACACATACTTCTGAGTGATTAAACTGAGACTGTCAGGAATTTATGTAATTGTGCATTTGTGTTTGAACTGTCTTCAGTATGTGTGTGTGTGTGTGTGTGTGTGAGTGGGTGTGTGTGTGTTTGTGTGTGTGTGTGTGTGTGTGTGTGTGTGTGTGTGTGTGTGTGACCTTTTGATTGTCTCCATTTGCTCCTACCCCTGAACTGCTACCTGCTATACATATTCAAACAGACTTGGTGCAGATTCTACTTTTTCCCTTAGTACTTGCCACATCTGATTTTTGTTGTTGTTGTTTGCTGAGGAAAGTTTGCTTGTCATATAAACAGTGAAAGAATTTGAACTGGTTGATTAAGCAGGTTCAAGATATTTGACTTTCTCAACAGCTGCATGTGCTTCTTACTTATGGTTTTAATCTGAGAATTTGGCAGTGAACTTTTCATTTTTTCACTCATTATGTCCTCAAGAAATGAATTTGAGTGCAGTGTTCAATGGCAGATGATGAATGCGTATTTTAGATCTGATGAGTTTTGAATCCTGCCTTCCCATTTGCCTGCTGTTTTTCACCCACACCTCCTTCCCCCTGCTGATTTTGCCTCCCACCATGGCACTTGCACCAAGTTCTCCCTGGTAAACCTTTTTTTTCAATATGGCAAGGGTTTTTTTTTTTTTTGTGTGTGTGTCTGCGTATATGTATAACAAGGTTTTGATTGCATATGCTTTAGTGCAGTTTACCTTACAAGTTGACTCAAGTAGAATAGTCTTTTAATGACATCTTGATTTAAGATTGACTTGGTTTCTAGACGCTAAAGATTTTGATGATCATACATGCATCTGTAGGTCACAATTTTACTACAAAGAAAGGTTATTGTAAAAAGAAACATGAAGATGATCAGAAGACATATGAAAATACACACACACTCACATGTGCATGCACACACACACACACACACACACACACACACACACACACACACACACACACACACAACACAATTTGTTATCTTGTCAGCAAGTGAAGTATATTGAAATTCAAGTCAGAATATAAAGGTCAGGATCATAACATGGCATTTCAGGAATGGCTGCAGGCACTTTTAGACCTTGATACCTTGTGTTGAAGCTTCAACAAATTTGATTTTGTTAGTGGTCATCTACGGAGAATACATGACACAATGAAAGATCAAGGTGATGATTTCAGTCAAGATCAGTTGCTCAACATTTCTAGTAGCTCATAATCCATACTGTTGTTGAGGCAAGAAATTCAGTTATTCCATGTTTTCCCATCTAATCAAGACTTTTGCTATATGGTCAATATGCTTTAGGTTTCTGATCAGGAAATTAAGATAGTGTCACTTTCCTGTTATAGTTAACACAGTTGCTTGGACTTTTGTTTGCTCATATTCATCATTTTATGACATGATGATCAGTACATCAGACAGCACATGTTTTTTTGTGTGACGCCTATTTCAGGACAATGGGGCAAAAGCAGATCGAAATATCGTGGGCGCAACTCCGAAGGAAACCGCTTCATTACAGACATGGCTTTGTGACCTGACATCTGTGATTAACATGTGAGAGACAGAGATACAAACATCTGCTTATATTTTGCTTTATTGTGAAGCATCAATTTTAAAATTCAAGTTTTGTTTTTTTAACAAAGAATTTATGAGAGAAACAGAACAGAAAAGGAAATAATGACTCATCGTCCTGAATCTTGGGAAGAACATATGACAAGATGAATAGACTGTTTGGTTGGGAAAAAAAGGGGAATTGAAAGAGGTCTCCAGAAACACACCTGTATCATGAAGCATTCCCTGCTGTTTCCTTCTCTCTTTTCATCGTTTTGGTTTCATGTCATGTCTTTGGACACTGTGCTTGAGTCAGTTTACATCCCCCCCCCCGTTGTCTTCGGTTTTGGTGGTGTTCTCATGTGTTGTTTTCATGTAAGTGACTGCCCATACATAGTAGTGTGCTGGTAGATGGTCAATGGAAGAGCATGTTGTGGAGGGTGTTGCATCTTTGACCTGGCTGTACCATCATATAGAACACATGTTTTGGGGGGTTGTCCTGGCATTAAATATTATTATTATACAGATTAAAGACTTACTGTTATTTCAGCTTGTTTTTATATTGGTTTGTCACTAGTTTCATGATTTCTGTATACTTTAAGGCACAATATCTTATCATTATGTAGTGAAAATGTAAACGTCAGGAATGGACACTAGCCGCCCATTCTGCAGTGTCTGTTTGCCCATGTGCCCTTTTTTTTTCTTTTTTTTTTTTTTTTTTTTTTTTTGAGGCACCAAAAGGTAATCATTGATTTTTTTTTTTTCACTTTTTTCTAAGATGAGGTACTATGTGCTGATTGTATTATACAATATATGCACATTTATTCCGAGATGGTTTTGCACTATTTTTTTTCCCATACTTCAGTTACAGTGGCAAAATTTTTTATCAGAAACCCACACCCATTCCCACAAGTAATGGACTGATAGTTGTCCATTGATGAATTTAGCAGATGGGGAAATAATCTGACACCCCTCCCACCCACCCCTATTCTCCGTCCCCAGGCAGAAAGCAAGAAACTTTTCTTTTTTAATGTTGTGCCATGCTGCCAACTTGCCAGCTTAGTGACTTAAGCTTTAGGAATCACCTATCAGTCCTCATTTGGGGAGGGGTTGGGGGGTCCGTTGTTGTTGGTGTTAGCTTGTTGTTTCCCCTATGGATCACCTTTTAGAGTGGAGTTAATTAATTAAGCAGAGTGCTGATGTTGTTGCTGGTTAACACTGAAAGGTTTTGTCGATGCGCTGCTGACAATCAGGAACTACTGGAAACGTGGAATGTTTTCTATAAATACAACTGTTTCAGAGAATGTAGTCTGTATGCATGTATGTATGTACATATCAGTATATATGTGTGTGTGTGTGTGTTATAGGTATTAGGTATGTGTGTATTGGTATACATGTGCACATGTCATGGAGAGTTTAATTTTTCTTTAGCGTGAGCTTGAAAGCAAAACAAGAAATCTTTCAGTATAGGGTAAGGGTACAAATTCTCATTTTCTGTACAAAAAAAAAAAAAAAAAAAAATAAACTTGCATTGAGCTGTTTGCTATGCGTAATGACAAAGGTAAGATCTCACGAAAGAAATAAATATTTGCAGGTTGTTGAATGATCCATTTGTTATTGTCAAACAAATTTGTGCATATTCAGATCTGATCAGCTTGCCAGTGTATACCTGGATAATCTTTGATGGTGCCGGTTGTTAGTTTTTTGACCACAGCTTAAGTTCTAATGGTCTCTCCAATCTGAAGTACTGTAAGTTTCTTAAAGTTTCAAAATGTTGTTTACTGAAGCTTGTGTATCAATGATGAACCATTATCGCCTTAATCATGACACAGTATGACATGATAGCAGAAATTAAAGATAAAGAAGCACAAAAAACTTCATAGATAAACAAAAAAAGAAAAAAAAAAAGACTTTCAATATTTGTGGTTTTGAAACGTTAATAGACTTCAATAGAATTAATTTAGACATAAAGTTATAGCTCATGCTGGTGGTGGTGTTTTAAAATTCAGACTTTCCGAAACTAGGGATGATAGTAAGGTTGCACTGAGTGTTTTGTTGTTGTTGCATTTGTTCATTCTGTGTTAATCTCTGTTTGAGTTTAGAACAAAGCTTGGACCAGTAAAATACAGTTTCGACTTTTTTTTTCCTTTTTTTTTTTTCTTTTCTTTTTTTTTTTTTTTTTTTTTTTTGATATTGTCCGACCTTGAGAATTGTTCAGTGGCAGAAAATGAAGGATGATTTTTTTTAAAAAAGCTAAAATCATATGTTTGTATCATAAAGTTACAATATCATGTATTAAAAATCAAACTTTTCCATGTTATCTTGACCCATGGATAAAGTCACAAGCTCTATGTTGTAATAGCATCCAAAATAGTGTTCTGCACTGTAGGTTTCACTCTGGTTGTGCCAGTATGAATAAATGATACAGAAAGAAGTGTCAAAAAAAAGTCATTTTGATCTTAACTACAGTGAAATGTCGCCAGGATGTTTTACATTTGTCTTTTTCCTGAATGCATTTAGCAAATGTTGCACAATATGCAAGTACGTGAATGTCTTTGCCTAGGGTGTGAGATGTATGTCACTGCTAGTTAGTTTCATTATGTTTTTTGTGTTTGTTTGTTTTTTTGTTTTGCTTTTTAAATTGATAACGCAAAACATATACAAACAAGCAATACATATGGATTTAACTAACTCAAATATTATAAACTATAGGAAAACAAATTGGCTTAGCCTGTACATTAAAATCTGCACAGAACTCTGCATCCAAATTCACATAAGCCTACGGCTGTACGAAAGGCAATCATTGGTGTTTCATTATGTTCTGCACCACTCTAATACACACTTCTAAATCTTGGGAAACCGACTATATTGTTGAGGTCACATTTCCTTTAATTGTTCAAATGTTTAGAGGTCTTTTCATGGAGGGAAAAAAATAAGTGTATATTCTGAAATATATCTTATTTCAAGAGCACTGGTTTTACTCAACACGAGGAGGATATTCTGAATATAAACTGAAAACATGTTTGTAAGATTCTGCTTTGTTTTGTTTTTTTTCATTGAAATGGTTGCTACTTTTGTCCATCTGCATGTCATTTGATTTTGAAAATGTCAAGTCCAACTGTAAATTGATAGAGATGAATGTCTTTAATTTTTATGTATATTACAGTGAATATTCATTTGTTGACCATGTGTTTTTTGACTATTGAGTTTAGAAAACTTGTATTTTGAGATGCAGATTTCATTAAGTTAAGACAGTCAAGCACGATTTCTTTCTTTTTTATTTCCTGAGTATTTCTTTATGTTTTCTTTGTTAAAAAGCATGAAAATAAAATCAAATATTTTGTTTCAGATTTTGTTTCATTTGTGTGTGTGTGTGTGTGTGTGTGTGTGTGTGTGTGTGTGTTGTCATGTTGCATCCATGTTGCAACAAAGTAATAGTTTCAGATAATGATTTCATTAAAAGGAGAAGAAAAAAAAAGGACAAAAGACAAAGCATGACATTCACTTGAAGTGGGCTAAAACAAACCAAAACTGAGCAGTTGTTTTGTGAAATAAAATTGATGTGCATTCAACACACTTGATTTGTTCTTCACAATTTGGCAAGTTGAGTTTGCAGTTTAATTGTGGATGTGGTCCCTGTCCACACCTTTTTTTTTTTGTTCAGGTATGTATACCGTTGTTTTGATTATGACCTGAGCAAAATTCTTTCATCAAGATCCTTTATCTATTCCTTTGTTTTTTTTTCTTTCTGGGGTCTGTCTTTGAGCAAAATCCTTTCCTTTGTTTTTCTTGTCTGTTTGGAGTCTTTCTCATCACACAAAAATCTTAAAGGAGATTAATAGCAAAGCTGACCTTAGGGGACACACCACCTTCACAGGTCAAGACTAGTAAAAAAAAAAAAAAAAAAGCATGATTATTAGTGGACTGTTACAACTTATGCATACACTATACATATTAATATTGACTAATACACATGTATTACATGCATATTTCTATTCAAACCAGAAGACATACTGAAGCATGTTGGGGTCTGTGCAGACACACATTTGCATAGAATCATGCTCTTGATGACTACATGATTAGTTTGCCAAATGATCGATGCACACAGCCTAGCCTGGTCTCATCTGCCTGAAGGATGTCAATTATAGAAATTACTGTGTCATGAAGTGCTATATCTGTTGCATGTATCTATACTTGTTTGGGGGGGGGGGGGGGGGGTATCAGAGATTAAAAGGAGCAGAATACAAACCATCTCTAAACATTTGAAGGGATTGATCAGCAAATGCAATACACTACAACATTAAATGAGTGTAAAATGAACATCGTTTGTATCTAAGAGGGCATTTAGAAACTGCAGACCTCCACTAGGGTGAAATATATCCGCGATCGTGCCTATGATCTGGATCTGCTCTAAAATGTAAGACAAAAAAAAGTGTACAGTAAGGGGGGGGGGGGGGGGGGGGGGAGGGTTAGGATCAGTTGGTCACTTTTCTTTTTTTTAAACTTCCATGAACAAGTCAGTTCATGGGCAAAAAAAAAAATCATTCATTGCATGAAAAAATAAATTGGATACAAATTTAAGTCACTCTAATGTACTCTTTGCTATGTGATCTGCAAAATACAGGATGTCACCAGTTATCAATGGCAAGTTTTAAGATTCAATGAAATTATATTCATAGATGGTTATGAATTTGCAACCAGTCACTGTGCAGTGTTCATGTTCAGCAGAAAGTTGATGATTTTCAGCAGATCTGGATCTGTTCTTTGATGTGGATCTGTTCCAAACTTTGATGGGTCCATCCATAGGTCACATTGCAACCAACCAACCAACCAACCAACAGGATGGTAGTGATGGTGTGTGTATTCTATCTCTCTCTCTCTCTCCTCTCTCTCTCTCTCTCTCTCCTCTCTCTCTCTCTCTCTGTATGTGTGTGTGCACCGGGATCGGGGGGTGGGTGGAGGAGCAGTTCGCTTTTTTTCTGTCATCCTTCAAGGCTGAAGCCACCTTTCCCGAAGTAATTGGTTCTTCCTGCCCTGAACATCTGCTCTCTCTCTCTCTCTCTCTCTCTCTCTCTCTCTCTCTCTCTCTCTCTCTCTCTCTCTCTCTCTGCGCACGTGTGTGTGCCTGTGTGTGTGTGTTGTGTGTGTGTTCGTGTGTGTGTGTGTGTATGTGTGTGTGTGTGTGTGTGTCCGCGCTCGCGCACACGCTCATGCTCTTATGTAGAGTGTGGCGAGCCAGATGTTTGTACGTCTGATTGCATACATTAGTAATGCTGGTAAGCTCTTTATTTTTTAATGTGCGATCATTTTGTTCTGTATACCACTCAAATGTTGTATTCGTTCATTTGAAAGCGCTCTAAGCTCATTGTGGATAGAGTGCTCGATTGGCATGCCCTATCTTAACTGTCACCATTATCATCTGCGGCAGTTGTATGATTTGGGGGGCACTGTACGCTGTAGAGTACCAGCGTACCAATCAACCTTTGGAAGGGATGAGGATATACAGACGGGGAGACACACACACACACACACACACACACACACACACACACACACACACACACCACACATATATATATATATATATATATATATATGTGTGTGTGTGTGTGTGTGTGTGTGTGTGTGTGTCTTGTCATAGTTTTCACTGTCCACCATCTGCAGCCTCAGTAATCATTTAAGGCGGAAGCCACTTTCCCGAAGTTCTGATTTGTTTCTTCCTGCCGTGAGCATCTGCTCTCTGTCTCTGTCTGTCTGTCTGTCAGTCTCTCTCTCTCTCTCTCTCTCTCTCCTCCTC
>JADBJO010008078.1:27500-55000 GCA_016801955.1 Conus betulinus | reverse complement strand
AAAACACACGACGCGTTCGATGACGTAGGTCTTCTTCAGGCAAGATTAACAACATTCATGTTTTGTCTTGTAATTTGTTTGTCCCTGTTATCTGATGGATTAATTGTATAATTCTTATTTAATTTTTTTTCAGTTTCCGCCTGCAGTCACCTCACTTTGAAAGTAACTCTGTTGGGAGTTGTTCCCCTTGACAAGATTTCTGCTGGCTGCGTGCTTGGCAACAGGGGGACTAACTCAACCACTCGGAGGAGTTGGCAGACGATTGGTTTCCATCAGGTATTGTCTGCCGACAGAAAATATTACCATCGTTCACACAGACCACAGTGAGTATCACTGAATCCATTTTGGAGCTTTTCACCGAATATTTTGACCTAGAGACAGACTCTGCTCGTGGTTCCCGAGTTTCCGTCAGACTTAGGAGAGTAAGAATCTACTCATCTACTTTTAACTAGGTTATTAGTTGGCCAGTTTTCAATCTGCTTCATACGTTTGGCTTGTGATGATCAATGTCACATGTGCTGTCGTATGTGTTTTATTGACAACCTGAAAACGTTGCGTTGAATCATATCACAGGGCAAATGAAAAACTGCATTGTCCTGGACGGAAATTTGGAAACATCACGTATTTATCCAGTAATCATTTAGTAAACAGTTAATGGCTTTCTTTTTATGGTCATTAGCAATTGTTTCTTACTGTTTTTAGGCATTTTCATAATTGGTCATTAGCAATTGTTTCTTAACGTATAGCCCATTGATTTTTGTAATGGATATTCATAAGTCACTTTCGAAAACTTTAACAATCACGTGAAAACTCTCCAGCAGGAATTACGAACCTCAGAAAACTAAGGTTAAAACTTTAAGATTAACAAACACACAAAGCTGCACATATAGATATTGTAGGAATCGCAGTTAGGCATGGTCATATGCAATCCACCATTTTGGTATTTTATATCTGGAAACAACTGTTGATGTTTGAATGCATATCAGATTGGAAAAAGCAAGTAAAAAGAATGTTAACAGAAAAACAAAGATGTTATATGAACAGGTGATTGAATGTGAAAAAGATTTTTGTTGTACAGACTTTCTGAATGAGCTGAGGTTGATTTTAAAGTTATTCATAGAGGGGTGGGTATAGAAGTTCAGAACTGGCTTTCAGAAAGATGGGTGATGTTGGTGGTGATATTTGGATTTTTTTTTTCTTTAAGAAACAGAGCCATGCCAAGCCATCACTTGCATTTTTTTGCAAGGTGATGGAATCTGTTGTGAAACTGAAACTAATATGATGTTATTGTGCATCAAATGCATGCATATAAATTATAAAATGTTACCAGTGTAAAAAGTTATACCAACTAAATATGCAATCTGTGCCTGTTGGTATGAAGTTCTCAACACTCAATATCTATCATCAGATTACTTGAACACTCAGCTGAGGGGATCAGTATGTTTGATTTGATACTGAACAATATGGTTCAGCTATGATTGAAACTGAACTTTACATTCCAGAAATCAACAGGCTTTCAAAGACTCTATGAAAACTAAGAGTAAAAGCAGAGCTTCAGTTTGTACATGTGTCCATGCCATTAGCACAAAAATGTATAAAAGTATGCCCATGTTGGGCACATAGCAATCAACAATCTTGGGATTATTAACTGTTGATGTTTAGCGCAATCAGAGATTGTCACTGCAAAAATGAGAAAATTTTCAAGTGGAAATACATTTCCTTGCTGGTCAGTATTGACACAAACACATACTACACAACAAGAAGCGAAATGAAAAAGGAGATAACAGGGATAGAGGGTTCAGAAGTGCCAGCTGTTCACACACACACACACACACACACACACTCTCTCTCTCTCTCTCTCTCTCTCTCACACACACACACACACACACACACACACACACACAGACACAGACACACACACACAGACACACACACACACACACACACACACACACACGCACACACACAGAGACACACACTTGCTTACTCACACACACACACACACACACACACACACACACACACACACTGACAATTCCATGATAGGGTGTTGGAACTGGGAAAGAGGCAGTTTTACAAGTTATGAAACACAAATGACAGAGCTGCTGAAATAAAATAGATGCCCAAATTAGTGTGCTTAGTTCGCTGCCATTTGACCACTTCTCAGGAAACCATACTGACATAACTTTAACAACAAATTATTGCTTTAACATACAAGGTAACAGTAGTGGTGATAATGCTGGTGATTGTAATGCTGAAGGTGTGACAATGATTGTGATAATAATATTGTAGTGATGATGACAGATGTTATTGTTGATTGTTATGAAGATAAAAATTCTGCTGTTCCTGTAAATAAAAATGGATGTAGGAAGGAACTCTAGGGACAGCTTGACAGCAGAAGGTCTTCAGAGAAGACACTTGCTCAGACAAGTGTTTCGGCGCTGAACTCCTTACACTCTAAAGGGGCCAGGCCTCATCCAGGTCATGACTACAAGATGCTCTTCTATTGTCAACTTTTTTTCCCCCTAGAACCGCCAGGATTCGAACCTGCAACTTTTGGATGGGTAAGCATCTCAAGACATGCCTTTTTAGATGTATATCCTATCCCACTGTTAACAGACATCATTAAGCCTAATGAAGTTCACTTTTGCTCCTCCTGATCAGACCCAGCTGAGAATAAAAATGGATATATATGCCTTCTAATGTGTGTGTGTGTGTGTGTGTGTGTGTGTGTGTGTGTGTGTGTGTGTGCGTGTCTGTATCTGTGTCTGTGTAACTGACAGGTCAAAGACAATGGCGGCTTCTGGCATCAATGAGCACAAGGAGGGTTGTCGCAAACAGCGTGTTTTGGACAAAGCAGCCAATGCCAGGAGAAAGATGATGGTCAGTGAAGTTCAATTAGTTTGGTATGGAATTGATATATAGATCTAAAAGAATGGGCAACAGTATGTATGCTAATTTCATTTCTTTTCATCTTCTTTTCTTTTTTATGTTTAAAAATGACGAAGAAACAAAAACAAAAAAAAAGTGATAAAACTGCAGTGGTTAATAAAAAGAAGGCAGATAAACAGACAAAGAGAGGGGAAATAGGCACCAGGAAATGAGTGTTAACAGATTGACTCAGTCTAGGTGCATGATGCATTCAATTTTGCAATTTATGCTATGGATAGATCATGCTGGCAGGATGGTCTAGCCGACAAGGGTGATGTAGCTCCCATGCCAGTGGTGATGGACGATCCAGAGGCCCCAGGCTACATGCGGAAGATGGGCAGTCCTCCGGGCATCTACGGCTGTGATGTCCCTGGTACAGACAATATGGATGCCCAGATGGCATCAGCTGAGGCCTTTAGCAGCCACAGTCCCACTGCCATTGACAGGTGAGATGAATGAAACAGAGGGGGTTGTATATGGTATGTATCCTGTGTCAAGTCACCTTTATCATCTCCAAATCCTTTGCTCCCACTGGCTGAGTAACCATCATGTATATGTTTCAACCTCAACAGTTCAACTCTATCAGTGACAAACAGCAGTGAATAGCCAGCTAACAAGTGAAAAGGAAGCAGACAGAGAGACAATTACACCAACAGGAACTGGTGGATGCCTTCAGGATGAGTTAGTTGAATTCTAAGGTGAGGATGTTGATCCTTCCTTTTTATATCTCTGATGCAGCACATGGAGCCAAATTTTGTCATCTGGAAGTCTAACACCATATATTCACCAGAGGTGAGTGAGGAATAAGGAGAGTCAATAAACATACCAGAATCTACTATGCCTTCACCTTCTTTACCTCACCCCTTAGCTACTTTTTCACTCACTCAAAAAAAAAAAAAAAAAAAAAATAAAAAAAATTTAGAAAAAACAGTTTCCAGAAACAAAAGAAGGAAACCCATAGCAACGAAACAAGTAACACCACCATCCTTTCCTCATCATGAGCTGTTTGTTCAGTGGAGCATGCAACCGGTAGTTTTAGTCCTCAGTAAGGGCACACCAAGGCTTAGAGACTGTGCTCATCACAAAAAGCTACCACAGGAAAACAACAGTATTGCGTTGCTCTAAACACCAGAGACCGCTGTTGAGATACCCAAGTTCACTGATCTGCCATGTTCCATGGCTCTGCATAACACAGTGGGGGAGTCTGATCATTGATTTTGCGGAAAGAAAGCAGCATATTGACTGGTAATCTATCATTCATGTAGGTGTTCCTGGCATTTCAAACTGGCTGAACAGTTGGTTGAGTTTTTGTGAGTCAGTTAAGGTATACAGAAGAACGTGTAGTTTGTTCTTTTCTTTTTTCTCTCTCTTCTTTTCTCAGTTTTCTCTCGATGGACCTATTCCCTTTCCTGGTCTCGCCATGTGTGTGTGTGTGTGTGTGTGTGTGTGTGTGTGTGTGTGTGCATGCACGTGTGTGTGTGTGTGTGTGTGTGTGTGTGTGTGTGTGTGTGTGTGTAAAATGGAATAATAAGTACAATTACTTTTCTTTTTAACTTTGCAGGCAACGACGAGAAAGAGTCATGGCCCAACAGTTGGTTGCTTATTCAGCAAAAATTCCAAACAGGCTAAGTGTGAGAGTGATCCATCAATAGGTCTTTTTTTTAATGACTAATCCATTGGTGTTAACTTTATATTAACTTACTATTACATTTTTACTCTCTTTTCTTTTTATTTCTGGAAAACCAGTTGACTTTTCATACATTTTGTTGCTACAGCAAAAAAGGGACACAAGAACATTAAATGTTATGACAGTTTGGAAGCAAACTTGCAAGACATTTTTTAACTTGCAAACCTTTTTATCATCACATAACAAATACATATTGGAAAGAAAAAAAAGAAAGCAAAAAGAGCATGATTTTAAAGCACACACACACGCACATACATATATATATATACACACATATACACACATATATATATATATATTTCTTTCCAAATAGATATATATATATTTAAAGATATATATATATATAGATATAATAAAGAGAACAGAGAGAGTGACAGAGAGAGACTTCATCCCCTTCTTAAGCACAAGGACAAATACAGTGCCACTAGACCATGAACAGATAGTTGCTGAACAACATCACCTTTTGTCTCGTGCCTCAGCTGTCACCTGCAGTCCTTGTGTTGTTAATCATATTTCATATTTTAGCTATTGTGTCTTAGAAGCTTTAACTTTGAACTAAAACAAACAGTTTGATTAGGACTAGATAAACATACCTGTCATTTTCTCAATTTTTTAATTTTTTTCACTGTTTTGTCATTCAAATATACTTGTCATGTCAACAAAGCAGTCCTAATTTTTCTTTCATTCTTCCCCCCCCCCCCCCCCCCCCCCCAAGTGCTAGAATTCTTAACAAGTCATGATGGTCAGTAAGAATAGATGTTATGAAACTGTTTATTTTTTTCAGAAATGATTTGATTTATGAAATAAAAACAAAAATAATCTGCTCTGTTTCTCTCTCGCATTCTTCATATGCTGTCTCTTTACCCACATTCTCATCCTCTTTCCTTTAGCTTGAACAAATGATAGAAGAGAATGAGAGACAATAAAGCAGACAAGCAGATGAAGAAAAAGACACACACAAGCAAAAATACTTTGATGCAAGTGAGACTGGAAACTGTTTATTTCTAGATAAGCAAAGATTTAAATAATCAAACAACCTGCATGAAATGATTACACACACACACACACGCACACACACACACACACACACATATACATAAACACACACACACAAACACACGCATGCCCACACATGCACATGCACGCACAAACACACACACATACACACACACACATCTCATAATGCTCTACTATAACAGCTGAATACCTCTAACATTGTCTTCTAAATTCAGATAAAGAGTAACCGTGATTGTCATTTTTTTTTTCAGTCTGTGATGTACAAGCAACAGTGGTGAAGAGATGAACATGTGGCAAACTTGCAACACCTTCAAGCACTCTGCACTGGTCAGTACCAGTAGCACCACAAGAGGAAAGGAGTCAACTACAAAGACAATGTGAATGTCTCAGCATCTTGGTCATTCAGTGTCCAGTCGCACCCTCATCACCACTTTGGTATCATCTCTGTGCTTCTTTATTAGGGATATCCTTTGTTTAACATCTGCAAGGACTGTTGGAGTGAAAAAGTGACTGATTATATTCTACAAAATCAAAATAGCTTTTCTTTATTTCAGAGTGTGTCAAGTTCTTTTTTTTCCATCAAAAACTGTTGTTAAGTTGTCTTCTCTGTGACTATATGTGAGAAAGTGATTCTTAAGAAATGCACATGGGGAACACAGAAGTAATCTTTCTGCAGTTTACTTTTTGATTTGCTCCTAATTGAGTTAAGAATGAAAGACTGACAATGGAATATTTGTACACATAAATATTGTTACTCTGTTGAACTGCACCCAGTATTATTCTTCAGTTTTACTTTTTGTGTGTGCTTCAGAGATACATGGAAGTGTTTGACATTTAGTCAAAGGAACATTCCTGGTTATGGTGCAAGATTGAATCAGTATTATTGTGCATTATTTTTTTCATATTTTGTTGCTGTGTTCCATTTTGTTTTTATATCACATTGTATATTTCTCTTAGTAGCAATAGTATGAACATTTTGGCTCTTCAATGCTACATGATAAAGCCTGTGATGCCTTAATAAATATCATCCACTCTTATCCCTTGATCTATGGTTTTGTTTGTTTGAATCACCATTATTCTCATTGAATGACCAGTTATTGTCTGATTATCTTGAATAAAACACTTCACCCCATAAAAATGATGTTGTCCATAATTTGTTTCAGTTTTAGGGCTTAATCTGTGATTGTAATCTTGTTCCTGAAATGGTCAGGTTAACTCCACTGGGGCTGCGCTTACCACTGCAAAGTGGGCCTGCATGTGTGACTAAAAATTTACAATGGATTTTCATTTCAAACAGACCTACCAACTCCTTTTGATCTGAATGATGACCAAATGCAAGGAAATTTATGACATGACACAACATCTTCATTTGAATACAGTTCCAGGAACTGTTCTCACAACAACATTCATAAATTGTATGCACAAGACCAAAAACTCAACACCTTTACATATATTTATGAGCCAATAAAAACAATTTTTCAAAGGGTAAAACATATTTCAAACTTTTGTGTACACTCGTCTGTCATTCCAAAATAAAACAATCGAAAAACAATCCATATTTACTTTTATCATAAAATGGTTTTGCTTCAGCTGAAGTGAAAGCTTGCATCGAACAATAATTAAAGCATTAAACCTGGGCTTTTCCATTTCCTGTCCTGAACTTAATATATACTGTATTAACTGGCTCACAACAGACATAAATAGCATGAACATGCACACACGTGCACACACGCACACACACATACACATAAACATACATACACACACACACACACACACACACACACACACGTTTGTCTGTTGACAGGTCATAATCTAGTCCTGAACATTTCATGCTTCCACAACCAATCTAGATTTCTTCACAGTTTACCCTGTTAAAGATGTTGAATACACACTCTTTTAAAGTTAAACTAGTCAAAGATATGACCTTCAAACTCTTTATAAAGTTCATCTATGTACAGTCATGAATGCTACATCTTTTACAATTTTTTGTCCACTTCCAGTCACACATACACATACTCACTCATGCGCAGCATCATATGCACACACACACACACACACACACACACACACACACACACACACTGCATGTGCACATGTTCAGGTAATAATTATTCCTGACTTGCAGGTTATGTCATTTTTTTCAAAGAAAGACCTTTCAAGTTTCCAGGACTCACACTGGAAACAACACAAATATACCTGTACATGGAAGTGCACACACACACACACACACACACACACACACACACGGTACACACACACAAGCCCAAAATGAAACCAGTAAAGTGAACACTTTAAAGTTTTTCAATAGCTTTGGTACAATGTGCAATGTGTGTATCAAACAAATGATGTGATATGTGCATAAATTCAATAAAGCTCACAAAGCTGGGGGGGGGGGGGGGGGGGGGGGGGGGGGGACAAGACAAGGATGGACAACAAAAGCACAAAATGAATAAGCCTTGGAACATTAAAATGATGACCATTTGTCCTGAGATACATTGTGCAAATTGAAAACCATACAAAACATAAGGGAATGTAAGGGAGACAGGGGGGGAGGTGGGGGGAGGGGGCAAGACACCAGTCCATGTAACATATAGTTGAATATACATTAGCTGCCTTTTGTGAAGACAGAATTACAAACAGGAACTGATCTCGTTCCCAAGAAATTGCACCTCTGTTTCTCTCTCTCTCATTCTGTCACACACACACACACACACACACACACACACACACACACATACTCTCTCTCTCTCTCTCTCACTTACACATACACAAAATTTATGTGCGATCTCTCTCTCCCTCTCTCTCTCTTACACACACACACACACACACACACACACACACATACATACACACACACATATACTCTCTCTCTCTCTCACTCACACATACACAAAATTTATGTGCGATCTCACACACACACACACACACACACACACACACACACGCACACACACACACAAAGAACAAGTTTTACACAGTTGCGAAAATGAAGCAAAATGCCCAATGAATAATGCAATCACAGAAATATACCATCACAGCCAATCATAAACATACATCCAAAAAACAAACAAACAAAAAATGCGAAGGGAAAACATTTGGAAACATGATTCTCTGCTGAGCAATTTGGGTTTCTCCAAATACAAGTTTGTATTTCAAAACATGCTTTATGCTACCCATAGTCAGCTGGGCATTAAACAAGAAATTCACAGAACACAGGAAATGTGCATGAAGAACAGTGAAAATTTGTTGTAATATCGTCTGTCAATGGGTGGAATCAAATCTAAGGTAACTAAGTAAATAATATGAAGTCTTGCAGGCCGAGGAACAAGTTTTTTCTCTTTGGATGGAGTTGGGTGGATAGGCCTCACATGACTAAAATGTTGTTGGTCCAAGCCTAGGCTTGCATCCCTTACCTTCACCTCCTCTTTTTTGCATACAATATACACAGTCAAGTCCAGTTTGTCTTACCATCCAGTGCCTACTCTACTTTTCAGGTGTGCTGGAATAAAGGTAAGTCGATCATCATTTGAAAAAGATGCCTCTGAAAATAAGGTGCACAATTTTGTTACATGTGAAACCAGTCCCCGTTGGAGGCGATATAGAAGATCATGCTAAGGCCAAAACTGATTTGTTAACTATACAGCAAAAATTCTCGGTTTTAAACTCTCAATATGAATTGAAGAGATGAAATGAAGGCCAGTTTCAAGAATCTGTCATGTATAATCGACATCATGAGACCTGATCGAATTGTGTCCCTTAACTGAAGTGGAGAGGATTGGCATGAACAGGTGCAAACAATTCCATTTCTAGACCAACCCTGCTGGACCATTTGTACCTTCACCAAAGAGATGATGCTTTCACCTGCGTCTGTTGGTCTCTCAGCCATGATTCGATGGGGAAGTTAAAAGTGTTTGGCCCAATTTTAGTGTCAACCACAATTTAAAATCTTTCATGGACCAATGTGCACACTACACAGGCATTGAACATGCCTGCACAGTGTGTTTGACATACACATTTCTATGCCCAAACTGATTTTGCTGTAGACTGGGTGCTTCCCAATTTAAGGCATCCCGGTCAGGATTGATGGCAAAATATTGCCTTTTACTCCAGAAACTACAGCAAATCTATCAATCCACAGGTTGTTATCAATGTCTGGCTGCCCTTCAGATATATGGCAAGAGAGACTACACACAGCTGCTGAAAACTTGATGGTAGCACGGGTCATGATAGATCCCACATAACACAAGAAATAAAGACTACTGCAGTGTTGGTAGAGGGAGACAGACTGTTATGATCCCAGTCTTTCCATTCAATTTGCAGCTCTGGAATCGTGCTGGTCAAGTAAAAAAAAAAAAAAAAAAAAAGTCAATAAAGGTCAATAAAATGAAAACAAAGAAATATAAGAATTATATCAAAGATACTTTCTGGCTTCAAACCCACAACCATTAAATCTGCTATGCTAACCCGAATCACAGTACCTGGCAAGAACAAACCACTGATTTCTCCTCAACTCCGGGTTTCAGTTTTTTCTTGCATAAGGAAAGATAATATACAGTACAATCCTTTCTTTCACTGAGACATTTTTTGACTCATCAGTCTGACTAAGTATCTCTAGTTTCACCTGGTTAGAAACTTCATGATACACCTCCTCCCCATGGAGAAAATCTTAACTTTACACAGAAAAATATATGCTGTGATGATACCACAAAACAGATTGTTATATACACATATTTATACAACACATAATAGGTTGATATACACACACATATTTATACAATGCACTGAAATACAAGTACACTTTTTGTATGAAACTGAGACAAGTATCAAAGCAGTCAATCTGACGTTTTATCAGCACAATGAAAATTTACAAGGATTTCTTTAATTGAGATATTTTTGAGCATCTTCCAATAAAAATATTCACTCAGTTGTTCTTCATGATAAATTAGGAATTATTTACAAGCTATCAGAACCTAATGATCCATTTGCATTGGTAAAAAAAGCCTATGAAGACAATGGGTTTCATGCTTGCTGATTTACTATCAATCTAGTTCAACGTGGCACAGAAATGAAGGGTAGTAGCATGGTTTCAACTGAACTCTACAACCATATCACATCAACTGCAATAAACTTTGCTGATTCATATCTGAGCAAATGACTGTCATATGGCACCAAGGAATAATACATGTTCCTTCTTTATTATGCTCTGAATCTCATCTTTTTTTTTTTTCATGCTTCTTTTTTTCAGACTTGTGTTTCGTTTCATTTAATATTCTGTGCCACTTTGATTATCTCCCCCCTGTTTTCCAGATTATCTTTCAATGAATTGATCACTACTGCCTTTATTTCCATCATTCTTCACATGGCTCATTAATACAAAAAACAAACAAAAAAAAAAAAACCATAATGAAGACACATCCAATGATTCATCCACGAACAGTTCCACTGCACTAGAAGTCATTTTGTTCGAGAACACTTTTGAGCACCTTCACATCAACATTTGGACTTGCATCGTAACTCGTCTTAACACAATGCACTCATTACTGAAGTGTGTTTGCAGTCTCACAATCTCACCAGTTCAGAACATGTCTTCCAACTTTCCCATCTATTCATCTCTGTTGTTTTGCATGTCAGGGATCCTGTTCAGGAATGCCTGCAAATTGAAAACTGAGAAATGATTTCCCTCTACTGTCCTAGGCTCCAGCCGTATGTCTGTCAGTATGTGTCCTATTCCTAATTACAGCACCAATATCATTCCAGCGCGACATCTTCACTTCTTTGCGGAGAGCTTCATAGCGACTGTGCACTTTATCAAAGTTGACGATGGATCCTGCCTGGCTTGGGGAGTTGGTAGAACTCGCATCATCTCTCAGATCTGCCTCAACCATTTTGGGGGGTGGACATGCTCTGTAACCACAGATATTGCCGAGTCAAATATCTGTCAACAGAAATTCTCTGTGCAGATCTATGTGAACCTGGTTCATACACAAACTGCTGCGATTTTTTTCCCTTCAGTTTCTCCCTCAAATGCACTTCCATTTTCAAACAGCTTTTGAAAAGCTGCATGATCTCTCCTACACACATACATACACAGACACTGATACACACACAAATGCACACACACACACTCTGAAACACTCACACAAGCCTGTTTGCACACATGCGCACATATAACTCACACACACACACACACACACACACACACACACACACACACACACACACACACACATGCACATACACAAACACAACCTCTTTCAAAAGGCACACAAATGCACATTCTTACATATGCGTGCACAAGTATACATATGATAACACACACACACACTTTTTTTTGCATCCAGTCAATACATACACTCCAGTTTGCTGAAGCCTGGCTTTCTGCACCATACGTATGATAGACTTGTTTTGTGTGGTTTCCTCAGGTAAAAGGCAGTCCAGTGTTCGTGCATTCAGATCTAATCCTTCAGTGGCCTGCGACAACACCAGGAAAAAACACATTTCATTGGAATACACTTGGAGGAAACTATACAGCCTGCACTTGCACTCCACCCTCCTTCCCTCTACTTATTTGTTGACCTTGAAATCTTACACTGACTGAATAACCTGTTGTTCTAACACCAATGGCAAAGCCCACTTCACAAAATGCTCATGTTGTTCTCCTTTTAAAAACCGGACACTGATATATATTTCATCATCTCTCTGAAACAGGAAAAAAAAATATTCAGGAAAAACACATAACACGTTCACAGAACTTCCATTTTTACACTAATACTGAATGTGTTTACCCTTTGCCCAAAGAAAGTGCACTGTGCCAGAAAAACAAACAAACAAAACATGAAGTAGGGGAAGACAGAGTGAAATCAAATCGGGTAGATGATAACTAGGATGCAGCAAAGACCCTTTGTGAAAAAACTTGGTCTTTTTGGACACGAGCAGGATGCCCACAACTTCAAAAATATTATTACATTTTGCAGAAAGTCCGCAGTCAGTGAGAGAGAACAATTGTAAACAAACTGAATCTTCAGAAATGTGCAAAGTACTGAAGACTGACACCACTCATTTTCAAGGAACAAAATTAAAGACTCCTTTACACTTTGCCAAGCCTACACAGATGTTGCTTAGGGAAAATGTTTTGTTTTTATATATGATGAAATTTCTTTCAGTTTGGATGCATAAGAAGTGGACAAGAAATAATGTGTGACTTCAGTACTTGAGGTCTAAACACAGACCTACATTTCACATATGAAATGTTATTTTACCAATGAGCCAGACTTCCTGTAACTGTCTGGTCCAACAAAGGAGCATCACAATGTAATGGTCAACAATTTTCACTACAGGAGAGCCATCTTCACAGAATAAGTTTTCCTCCTTTTTTTTCCTTCTTTTTTTTCAAGATTTAAATTGTTTAAATTAAAGTTATGTGAACATAATCATTTGGAAAATTAAATGACAGAAACTGTGCATTCACACACACACACACACACACACACACACACACACACACACACACACACACACACACAGGCGTGCGCAAGTAGCATCCACATTCCAAGAACATTTAAGACATAACAAGAACTCTCATTCAACTCTCCACCTACCAACAAACATCTCGATGATTTTCTTCCTCCCCAGTTTACAGGCCAAATGTAGAGGGGTGAGACCATCATCATTCTGTATGCTGACACAGGACCTGTCTGCCCCCAGCAGCACTTTGACCAGCTGGAAACTGTCGCCCTGCTCCACAGCCCGGTGAAGAGCCGTGCTGCCGTCCCGCAGGGACACCGCACACACATGGCTCACCAGGCCATCTGCAGATGCACAGAGTAAACACTGCTGGTCTAGTTTTGAAAGAAGGCATTACAAACACATGCTCCACAAATGTCACACATTGCAAATTCTGTAGAGTGGCTTGCAGTTTAAAATTTCAAAATGGAGCGACTGATGGCGGAGAACGAAGCAAAGTTTAGAAAGGGTGGGGGTTAGTTTCCGCGAGGACATTGACGAACAAAGTACACAAGACACGATGCATTTCGACCTCTTGGGTCTTCTTCAAGTGAAAACAAAATACGTAACATTTAACATTTAGGACAGTACAAACAAAGAACGAAGAGCGACTTATCTGATGTCCATGTGGTAAGCTGTGAAGAATGGCTGACCGAAGGAAATGACAGAGGGGATTATGGGAGAGGAAGAGGGCCGGGGGGGGGGGGGGGGGGGGGGGGGGTGTTGTTGCGTGAAGGGAGGGGATGAGTGAGGCGATGGTGTTGTGTGGTCAGTCGGGTGGGGCGGTGCGGCACATGTGACGGTTGTGGTTGAGGCGGATTGATAATGATGTTAAGGGGGGGGGGGGGGGGGGGGGTTGGGATATATATATACATACATATACATGTGTACATATACATACATACACACACACGCATACATACACATATCCATGCATCATACATACATACATACATACATATATATACATGCATGCACATACATACACATACATACATATATATATATATACACATGTATGCACACACATACACATATATATATCATACACATACCCATACATACACATATATATATATATATATATATATATCCACACACATATACATATATACATATATATACACATATATATATACATATATATGTACACATACACACATACATACATACATACACACATACATACATACATATATATATATATATATATATATATATATATAAAGTATAAATCGCTACTTATGGCGACCACTGTAAAAGGGGGTGTTAAGGCTACCACATCCATATCTGTTAATTTCTAAATGATACTAAATCAAATTAGCTAATCATGTTCTGTATATTTTGAACTCTGAAGTTGTGAAGAAATAAATGTGAAAAGATAAAAAATGACAGATATATATTTTTACCTGGTTGCCCTAAGGTTTTCTTAGGGTTTGTTGGGTCTTAGGACAACCAGCAAATTTTTTAGCATATAAAATGAATCTTAAGGCGTCCATCATAGAAAAGGGTTTAAAGGGACCATACTATACGTATATGTAAACTAGTCAATAAATGCATAAATTCTGACCATATTGTGTGTCTTGCACAAAATATATCTATGTTTTTGTGATAAAATCTGTTCGTGGTGTGTGTGTGTGTGTGTGTGTGTGGTGTGTGTGTGTGTGTGTGTTCACCTTGTGTGCTAAAAACAGAGAAAGCAGGCTTGTGATTGAGTCTAAGATGTCACGAGATTGAATCCATTCTGATTGGCAGAGTCCAGTTATTACACCATCTGTAGCCAGCTGTTTTGTCTGACCTGGCTGTTTCTTCCGATTCAATATTTTGTCGGACAAAACGGCCTGGTTGGACAAAACAGTCGTTGTCGTATATAATATTGTCGCTCATAAAATCGTGTCACAGCGACAGTATTTCCTGGGAAATACTGCACCTGGTTCATGAAAAATTATCGCCGAGTGACTTAATTTAATAAAAATTGGTAGCGCGAAAGGATTTCACAAGAAATGTCCATAAAATCGTGTCGTTGCCTAAAAATAAGATCATGTCGCAGCGACAGCATTTCATGTAAAAAAAATTGCTGCCAAAGAAAAGTTGTCGCTCTGAGACAGCATTTCCCGTAAAAAATACGACGTCGAAGACCTGATCGGTCTCTGCCCCAACTCTACCCCCACCTCTCTCTCTCATGGTATTACGTATCAGTTGCCCCATTGTCTTTCTGTCTATTATTTTATGTGTCTGCTTGACTGTCGGTCTATCTTTCTGTCTCTGTTTTTCTCGCTCATTCTCTCTATGTATCGCCCTTCCTCTATCCGTTTGACCCTCTTTAGTTTCACTCTGTCCATCAAACTGTCAGTTGGTCTCTGCTCAAATATCCAATCACATTTCTTTTCCCCAAACGTTTTTAAGCCTGCCGCCTCCTCCACAGCAACTCCTTTTATTTGATAAATTATTGTAGGCCCTATCTAACTAGCCGCAATTCTTAAACATTCAAAGATTTTGGTCAAAAGAAGCGACTACTGTCTCCAATTTCAAAACAAGGAAAGATCAGATGTTGCAGAGTTACTGTCTTTGACGCCTTTCAACAGTCACAGAATATATAAACAAATTCAAGAAGTTCCGAATCGTTTGAAATTCACTGACGTCATATTTTCATTTTTATTGTATTCATTTGATGCTGTCTCTCTCTCTCTCTCTCTCTCTCTCTTTGTGTATGTGTGCGTGCGTGTGTATTTACATTCGTGTTTTCACCACTGCCGGGAGATTTATGTACCATGGAGAATAGCTGCCACAGGGAACAGCTGTTGCGAAGCGAAGCAAGTGGGGCAAAGCCACTAGTATATATGGAAACAATTCAAGACACTATCCACAACATAGAGTGCAAAATAATAGTTTATCCTACTTTCATGAATAAAAAACTCGTTAAGAAAAAAAAAAAAACGTTCCTGTGCGCCTCTTCACACTTTGTATGGGGATTTTGCAATTTAGACACTAACATCTTTTGGGCTTTTTTTGAGTGCATGTTTGTGTGTATGCGTTTCTTTTTTTTTTTCTCTTTTTTTTTAAAGTAACAATAGGACTATGTTTCAAAATCTGTGTCATAGATTTGTGTGAAATTTTGTGGATATTTTGAAGTGCCAAGTTAGACCCAAGGAGGAAACCACAGCACCCATGACCTTCACCTTGGAAACTGGCAATATTTTTATGCCATAATATATTGGGATGTCTTTCTGTTGTGATCTTTAAATTTTGTGTGTGTCTGAATTAAACCATAGTCATTATGAATATTGGGTACTGATCAATGTGAAGGTGAAAATCACAGACATAGCTAAATGAAGTCTTGTTTATGAGTTTTATTTTTATGTCTAACCTTTAAATGTGGCAATTTTTGTGCCACCATATTTCTTCTATACCCATCAACAAAACAAATGCAAAACCCATCAACAAAACAAATGCTAAAATTAAACCTTTTTAGTTTTAAAGAAAGGAAAACTTCTAATCTATGTTAGTATTGAATGAAAATTGAATATTGCTATAACCTTAAGCCAGAATGTCGAAACCATGTAGTAATGAAAAGGAAAGAAAATTAAAAACTGTTACACACATTAAGTTCTCATCCCCAGCTGGAGCACTTGTACCATGGTGTTTAAGGTTTCAGCTGGTGGAATGATTCTTGGAGCCTACAAGACAGCGTTTAAAAAGAATGTCCCCATGAAAATCCATTTTTGCCACTCTTAGATATTTCTCTGTAAGGATGTTGCTCTGTCAGTAACAAGACCAAACATACCTCTGCTTTTTACTCTGGTCAAAATTTGCAAAACCATGCTTTTTGCATTTCTTTTGCTGGTCACTAGTGGTCGGTATAAGTTAAGATTTTCAAAGTTGGGACGTGATTGTAAATAATGAATGCTGTTCCAGTTTAAGGGCATAATAGGATTTGAGCCATATCTCCCATGCAGCCTTGGGGTGAAAAAACATGGCGTCCAATGCATCACAGACTTCGGCTTAAAAACGGCATTACAGCCTATGACCAAATCTGAAATGCAACCGACAACCAAATCTGCAATGCAGCATGAGACCGAACCCACTGTGCAACCAATGGCTGAAACAAGAACAATGCAGTCAGCCTCGGGCCAAAAACTGAAATTGCAAAACTAGAATTCGAAAAATAACTTTGGAGCCTGGGGCCGAATTTGAAAAACTATGTCCAAATTTACAACATAGCCCACGATTAAACGTATATTCGCCCACGGTTGCAAAGTCATTTTTTGGCTGAAGGTTGTAATGAATTTTCAGTTCAATGATGCATTGTAATTCGGGTCAAGGATTGGCATGCAAATTCAGCCAAAGGCTGCAATGTATTTTCAGTCCAAGAATGCAGTGTAATTTGGCTGAGGGCTACAATGCATTTTATGTCCAAAGCTGCACTGTATATACAGTGGTACCCCCCCTTTATAGGACCTCCCATTCTTAGACTCTCCCACATGACCTACTTCTCCGAAACATTGTTCTTCTTTGTATATGTATTAAAAATACCCCTTTTATAAGACCCTCCCTTATAAGATCTAATTTTGGGGGATTTTTGAAGGTCTTATAAGAGGGTACCATTGTATCTGCCCAATTCCACTTCCACAATTAAAGTGTAACTCACCCCTATATAGTGATTTTTAGGATACTGTTCGTTATGTCGGGTAAATCGCTGTTGACAGGCACGTTTGCCTATCCGACCCACCGACTGAGCGCAATTCCTCATTGAACATTCACTTGTATCTGCGTTGACGGAAATTACCGACAACATATCTTAAATAAATGTCAGCGAACCGCCAGAGAAAAACGTGGACAAACGAGTCACAAGAGAACACACAACGCGTTTCGACCTCTTAGGTCTTCTTACAGGTAAGAATACCTAAGAGGTCGAAACGCGTTGTGTGTTGTCTTGTGACTCGTTTGTCCACGTTTCTCTGGGCGGTTCGCTGACATTTATTTAAGATTTGTTTAGATTTCCGCCTGCAGTCGTTTCACTTTGCAACGAGATCTACCGACAACATGACGAAGTTTACCGGAAAACCTGTGACGTAGTATTGGCATAGGTAGAACATGGCGAGACAGGACGCCAGTCGGAACGTACGAGTCGAACCCTACCAGTTTGAACCGCCAGCACCGTACAGAAGAGCGGACGACGAACAACGGGTAGAAGTGGAGGCACCAACACAAAACCGCGCTGGCAACACAGATTGGTGAGTATTTTGTCGTCCATGAATGATCTGCAGTTAGCACAGTGTGTCGTCCTGTAAGTGACCGATTTGGCTTCAACTTCAAGCTCATTGTGTGCTGATGACCTGACCACTGTACGTTTGTGTTGATTTGTTGGAAGGATTAGAATTTTGAGAAGTCCAATGAAACAGAGGTTGCACACTTTTCGCTGGTTACTCAAGAAAAGGTCTGTTTATTATTGTGGGGGTGGGGTGGAGAAGAAGAAGAAAGAAGGGGGTGTGTCCATGCGTGTGTGATGACAACGAAATGTGCAGTATAAAATCACACTTATGTTATGGCTTATGCTGGATGTGGATCAGCACATATTCCCCCCGAGTCTTCATTTTAGATCCACCCTCACCACACAATCCATCTGCTAATAAGAACAAAGAAATATTATTTTGCTTAGTGATGTTTAGAGCTGTGTTTTCAAGTTCATAACCATCAAAAAACAGGATGGATGGGTTTGGGTGTGTGTGTGTGTGTGTGTGTGTGTGTGTGTGTGTGTGTGTGTGTGACATTACATGAAAGAAGAAGACAGTGTGTAAAAAAACAGTCACTGAAACAATCATCAAATAAGCCCAAGAGCATAGAAGTTGAGCTGGAAACATTACCAGCTACTTTATTCTTCAATGTAAAGTTATAAAATGAAATCATGCAAGGGGTTTTTCATTCATGTAATAACAAGTACATACTGTTTAAAGGAAAAGGAAAAAAACAGTACATATGTTCAATGCCAGATTTTATTTGCTTCCTTACAAAATTTCTTCTTTAAGTTTTATTTTTTGAAAATATGGTTACACTTAATAACAGCAAAAGTTTCTGCTTGAGTACAAAAGTGAACAAATTATCACTTGGTTATGTATTACAAAAGTGAAAGTGTTACACGAGTCACAATAAATGAATATTTCTAAAAATTTTGTCTGAGAGTGTGCAACAGGGAGAGTTGAGAGACCAGACAGAGCAGAAAGGAGAAATAAAGACAAGGACAGGGGAAGGAGAACAGGGAACTGCACAGCTAGAAAGAAGGAATTATTACTCATTTAAAAACAACAACAAAGAAAAAAAAAATTACAAAGAAAGAAAGAAGACTTCATGAATGCACATACCATAGTGTGAGGAATGTCCTCATGATCTCTGTAAATACATCTAATGACTTGTGTGAAACAGTTCAAAGTACTACCATCGCCATTTTATATCAAAAGCAGAAAGCAACTACAGGCAATGGTAATGATATCAATACTAACAGCAGAACTAGGAATAACAATTGAAGGGGAACAAAGGAAAATGAAAGGAAAAAATATTAGAAAATATATCAGATGCTAACACGCATAAAAAAGTAACATTAATAGCAATTCCAAGTTAGTTAGTTTGTATTTCAGGTGTACATGTGGAAACGGTGTTGCGATGAACACCAACCATGAAAGCCACTGTTGCACAGAGTCTGAGAAGATATGGCAGAAAGTTTTACGATACAGATACAATGAATAGTTTATACCGTCAACTTTCTTTATCAAATAAAACAGAATGGAATGTCTTTTTGGATTCTTTTAAGGCCATGATCTGCCATTGTATACTCCTTAAATGCATATATAATGCACACATATTCAGACATAAACAAAGAGAAATGATTGAATTTGTACATGTATGGGAATACACCTTTAAGTTTATTAAGTATTTTTTTATGGATTTATTATTACTTGATGAGTTTATTCTGCAGTTTATAGAATCGTCCAAAATACCTGATAATACAAAGATACTAGTAGTACTATATGTTTTTGTTTATTTTGAAAGATTCTGTAAAGTTACTCAGTCTTTTTTGTTTGTCAAAATTGTCATAGTAAGAGTTAAGATCAGTAAGTGATAATAATAAGATGTCAAATTATTCTGTCTTAGATCAAGGTGACATTATTGAATTTATTTAGAGTAGGAACATTTGGAATCTTGAGAAGTAATTTGTATGACTGATTATCCCTGGTACAAGCAAAGGTGATGTTTTCAGTTGAGTTAGTTGGTATGTGTACATGGGTGGTTAATACGATGTATTAAACATACACAATGACTTGGTTTTACTAAAATTTTTTAACTTGTTATAGTGACTGATACAGGTAACAAGGAAGCCCAGTTCGAATATGGACTGTATTGTTGATCAGTGGCAAAGTTTCCAGTGTGGCTGTCATGCAGATAATGATGTAACATACAATTGTTCTAGTTCACTCTGCATACACACGTCATAAATTAAAATAAATAGCTGTGACAGGTCAGCATGTGCCCTAAGACTGTGATATCATTCTGTTCAGGTCCTTGCAAGTGGAAAAAGGTGGAAGTCAGCCAGCTGAGTGTATCACTGCTGTTCCTGGTTTCCAGACTGTCTGCCTTGACCCTGATGTTCTGGAAACTGCCTATCATCGGTACAAACAGGAGCATGGGCAGATGAGGGCTTTTACAGAAGAGTAAGTTTGTACAATTTGCTTGTTTGTGCCAGTAATTTACTGAGTGAAAGGAGTGTTAAAGGGACACCTAGGAAGTAATAAATGACACATACAGCTGTGACAGGGATGAAAGTGAAAAGGGCACAGGAAGGTACATGATATCAAATGGTGTACTCTAGTAAAGGGGGCCCCCTTATCACAGGTTTCAGTGGTTAGATTTTAAATGTCCTACCCTAGTCAGCTTGTTGTTTGCCTTCTAAGACTTACTAAGACATGATGGACATACAATATGAGAACTCTGTGATATCGAAAAAAAAAATCCTTGAGTACTAATTCTGATTTGTGTGTGTGTGTTTTTGTGACTACATGTGCATCTGTATTTGTATAAAGCCAAGTGAAGTCCCATTCTATTCAGTGAATGATTATGGCTTGTGTTCTCATTGTGTTTAGGTAGAAGCTCTCTAACTTTAGTGAAATTTGAATGAAGGTGTCTATGTCAGGAGCTTACTCAGTTACTGCTTCCAATATTTATCCCTACAACATCTTTTTGCTGTTCCTCAGATACTCTGAAGTAAGAAGCTGCAAGCAGTCTTTGATATGGACAGGAAATATCCTTCTACATTCACATCTTTCATGTCTCTTGCATTGTGTGCTCTAGGGTTATAGTACACACTGTACAGTAGTTATTCATGCTCGGTCAATACAGCAAGATAAACTGTTTAGAGCTTAAGGTGAACTGAAATACACCTACGTTTCTTGCTACTTTTTTCCTCCATCATTGACCAAATGCAACTTTCTTCCACAGGAAATACTGGTACATTGGCTACAGGCAGCTTGTGAGGTGGTGCTTTGGAATTCTTGGCAGAAACATCCGTGTTTCCCTTCCATCTTGCTGTGTCACAAGATCCATGAACATTTCCAGTCAGAAAAATATCGTGGATTCCAGTGGCCTGAATTGGACTGAACACAGAGAGAGAGAGAGAGAGAGAGAGAGAGAGAGAGAGAGAGAGAGAGAGAGTGTGTGTGTGTGTGTGTGTGTGTGTGTACTCTTACATTTGTATTTTATAGGATTTGTAAGACTTCTTCCCTAGTGTAGCAATGTACTTCCTGCTTTCTTTGTATGTATGTGTTTTTTTGTTTTTAGGGGTTTTTTTGGTTTTTTTTCTTTGTTTTTTTGTTTCGTCATCTATGACCCAAGTGGCATTACTCTAAAACAATGAAAGTTGCTCACTCATGAAGAAGATTGATGTGGTGGTTATTCTGTCTGCATAACAGTATGAAAAGCATTGTCATCAGATAGAAATGGTTTTCTCCCTACTCCCACCCTGCCCCCTTTTCCACCTTTTGTCCTCTTTAAGAATTTTTGGATAAAAAAATAAATTGGTATTGGAATAAAAGAAAGAATAGAACCTAAGTGTTCCACTCCATAATGCTTGCATCTTGGTGCTATGATTCAGTTGAAATGTCCTAAATAAATTTTGTTTACCAAATGTTTTGCCTGTGAATGTCAGCTTTACTTGCAAGCGACTCACACCTTTTTTAAGTGATTTATCAGAAAGGATGACTTCTGTATGGTGGAGAAATTTGGGATTTCCGCAGTTTCTTTCTGTTTGTGTGTGTGTGTTTGTAAAAAGTAAAAAAAGGTTCTGTTCTCTGGGGACTTTAAGGCGCTTCTTTGTCTTATTATTAGGCACAGCACCAAGTTTTGAACAAAAAAGGAATGTAAAAGCCTTAGATAAGGCACAGTGGCATATCAGGCGCGCAAAAAGTAGAAAAAGTTGAAAACAGGATCAAATTATCCAAATTACAAAATACACACACACAGACATTAAATCAAAATGTTTGTACAAAACAACACACATACAAACACAGAATCAAAATGTAAACATTGAGTACTACATTAGAGACTGATGATGAAACAGAACAGGACATGATCATAATAAGTCACTCAAATATATTGAGGGGATCTCATGGATGAAATGACAACTTTTCATGGGGCTTTTCCTTTTTGCCTGAGCCCTGTAAAGGGCGCTGCAGTATTTAACATGCAGGGGTCAAAATGAAAAAGCCTTACTAGTCCTGAAAGTACTGTGCTGCTGGGGAAACCCATGATGCGCCAAAGGTGATTTTTAGAGCAATCATGCATCTGATTCCTTTCCACTGGAAATGTGTTTTAAGTGCTATTTCTACTGTAATTTTCCTTTCAAGTTTCATTTTCATTCATGGATGATTGCCATCACTAAATTGAGTGCTTTTGAGAGGACCAAAAATTGCATAAAATAGGTAAACAACATTGCCTGGTTGGTTCATAGGTGCAGGAGTAACTAGGTGTTGTGTTAGGCTTTGTCAGTCACAATTTTGATCATTTGGTAAGAAGTGTTTGTTGCCATTAGGAAGTTTTAATATCATAGAAGACATAAAAACAATGGGAACCCACAAAGTAATTTGGTCTGATTCCTTCAATATATTGTGTTCTAACAAAATAGCCAGCATCAAGGATATGAGTTATGAACAATTTTCATTTATCACACCAGGGTCATAACTCATATGCAGTGAAATAATGATCATTTTAGCAGCAGTAGCACAAATGCTGTCAGACTGTAAGAGTAACTGAGGATCAAGTAAATGTTTAAAACCAAAATCCACCCTCAGCCAGGTCTTGAGCCAGGTCTTCATAGGTTCATTTTGGTATAATCAATCACAGTATCTTGCCATGTAAGTAGCCAGTGCCTCGCATTTGCTTGGATGGGCATGTTGTGCTGTCAGGGGGTCTGGTTTTTTCTCTGAACTTTTCTGGAAGGGAACTTCTCAGTGCAGCTGGGCTCTCTCCATACTTTTGAAAGAGGTGGTGATGCAACTTGGACACATAGCCTGTAATGGTGTAAGACAGTTTTGTTAGTAAATAAAGTACACACTTTTAATTGGACTGTCCTTGTGATTATCCAAAGAAGAAAAGAGCACAATGTATATCAGCATCCATCTACCTCTACACACTTCCCTCTGCCCCTCCCCCCCCCCTCCTCCTCACTCTCACACACACACACACACACACACACACACACACACACACACACACACACACACACACAATCCACCACCTCCCACACCAATGATGAAAACAGCAATTCATCACTTGCATGAAACATGAAAAGCAACAGACTAATTATATATAGGCAATTTGACAGTAGTTTCAACTTTTGCCAAACATAGTCATAATGCTTGCAACTTGATGGGAAAGACTAATAATGATGATAATGATAGTGCATTTCTTAAGAATGCAACCATTACAAACATGAAACTACTGCAGAAAAGAAGTGTTGATAGAGAATTTGAGATAAGACATTTGACATGTGAGCAATGTGCCACATAAATGGCATGATCTATAGATGATGGCTTGAAACTTGCAATATATATTAGGGGATGTGGTTTGGTCTACCTTTCAACTCCTTATGACTTACCAAACCTCAACACACTCCACAGTCAGTAATGTTATTTTACAAGTACAGGAGGAAGAACAAGACAGACATAGCACTCTCACTTTTGGCACAGCAAAGAAAACATGTTGCTACAGCCATATGATTGTTATATAATTAATTTCATCAGTACTTTACATCAGTTTACACAACCAGGTTTGAATTAGCTTTGAGTGCAAGTACTAAGTGACTGCTGGCTGCAGTTTCATACTGACTCATGATCACCCAGTTTATTGAGAGTGTCAAGCCTGTAGCCCTTTAGTAGTCATAGCACTTGACAAGGAGGTATGCTTGTGTTAAAGTGCTAGTTGTCTGAAATGCTTCTGTAAGCCATCATCTTCACCCTCCTGTGGGTTGGTAGTAAAAAACATTCCGGTATCTGCTTATCACTGAGCCACCAGCAATATTTATGTGTGTTTCCACACATAACTCATGCAGTAACAGTATTCATCTCCACCCCATCTCTAGCCATCTTCCAACACACACACACACACACACACACACACACACACACACACAGTGGTTATAAACAGTGCCTATTTTTATGGAACAACAACTCACCTTTACTGTGTTTGCAAGGTGTCATGTTGGCTGAAACACCTCGGTGCCTGAAATCAGTGGACTGTTGTTGGGATGCAGCAGCCTGGTCAAATGTGCAGTCAGTGGAGGACATGCAGCCAACACTCCCATGTTCTGCATGTACTCCATCTTGTCCTCCATCTCCTTGGATTCCATCTGGACATTCATAGTTAGTTATTACAAATTAGTACATCTTCTCCTGCTGCAGTCAATATGGTATCTCTTTTGCGCCCCTCCTCACTCTCTCTCTCTCTCCATTCCTGCCCATTATTTAAACATCTTCTTTGTAACCATTAAATCAAAACAATTCAATTCTGTTGTTTCATCTCAGTTTTGGATTTAAAGAAATTGAAAAAAAATATGAAAGGAGGAGGAGAATTATCTGAATAAATGGGTAGGTAGGAACAAGGATGGGAGGGGTTTGAGTTAGTGATCACTCTGCATCAGGTAGTTGGATGGACGGAACAAGTGTAAGTGAGTGTGTGTGTGTGTGTGTGTGTGTGTGTGTGTGTGTGTGTGTGAGAGAGAGAGAGTGCGTTGTGTGCATATGTGTGTGTGCGTGTGCATGCATGCATGCATGTGTGTGCGGCAAGCTGCACTGCATAATTATGCATCCTGTAAGTGTAACATCCCTTGTAAATTCCCAAGCAAATACCCAGCACTTAGAAAACACCCATCCCCTATTTTGGGCCAGAAGTTATGCAGAGGAGTCACTACTTAGCAAACGGCCACACACATTTTTCTTGCAGTTGGCTTACTTTATGATTCATGTTTCTCTGTCTGTGTGCCTCCCCCCCCCATCCCCCCCCCCCCCCCCCCCCCACCCCTCTCTCTCTCTCCTCTTAATCTTTCTCTGTATGCCTATCTCATGTCTTTCCTACCCATCTGCCTGTCTCTGATGTGTCTGCTGTCTGTCTTTACACTTGGAACCATTTACTATTTAAAATAAGACGTTAAAAATATTCTGGATGAAAACAGACAATGAAAAAAAAAATCATGATGAATTTGATAGAAACCATACTGGTAATTCCTTTATTGCAAACCATCACCAAAACAACACTGAAAATCAAGATATAAGAAAAATGATGGTGCATCCAAGGGCCGCGAGGCCCATCACTGGCCCTCAATACTATTTCTACTGTCTCTCTCTCTCTCATCTCTGATGCATTCCCTTTTTGCCTGTCTCTTTTTTCCAGTTGTCTCTGTATTTTCTAGAAAATCTTTCTTCCATTGATTCTGTTGTTGTTTTTTTTAACCATTGCCCCCAAAACTGAAGCCACAGAAACTCCATGTCTTTTACCATGTCCACTCTAACTTTGATAGAATTTCCTCCTATGTTTTTCATGTTCCAGCACATGACGGATGAGGCATTCTTTGGTGTGTCTTTTATTGGGTGTCCCAGGAACACAAAGCAGAAGAAAATGCAGCAACATAAATCTGGGGCTCGACATGAAAGAGCATTGCTTCCACCTACCGTTAATCACCATAGCACATTGTTAGGTTCATGTTTTGTATTAGAACTTAACAAAATATAACAATGTAGCGCATACACTATTTGAAAACGGGAATGCATTTTCAGGTACAAACATAGCAAACGACCACCCCTACACTTGCCCACAATCCATGCAGAAGGGTGGTGGGCATTTGCTGGGGATTTTATGGTACTTACTATCACATTGGCCGGTGCATCATAATCTTCATCATCTGGGTCCGCACGGATTATCCTGCTGCAAAAAAAAATTACAATATTGTTTTGAAATATCAGTAGTTTATTGAAAGTGATTAATTTCATTTCTTAAAATTAAATTTAGAAATACAAGAGATACTAACCATGAAAAACTCATATTAAAAATAAAACTTGGCAGAGATTTGTCTACCGAGAATTTTTTGCAACAACTTTCCGCTGTAATATATATACACATATTTACAATATTGTCTCTAAACATTCTTGTTGACTGAAAGATAGGGTGTGAGGTTTAGGGGAAAGGCACCTTGTTTTCCAGCAGTTGTTTTTTTTTCAAACCTTAAAATGCAGACAAAACCTGCAATGAAATAGGCCAAACAGACTTAATAAGAAGCCTCAGCAGTCAAAAAGAATGAAATAAAAGAAACAGGAGCTGGAAAACTTCTCAGTTGTCCTGTCAGATACACAAAATCAACACCAATCTTTCATAGAATTTTGAAGGATTATTTTGTTCCCTGTATTTATTAATATTTTCTACCTGACTGGCTAGTTAATACTCTTTTTTTTTTTTTTCCAGAAAATCATCCTTTCAGTATTACATTTAGTCTAGCTGAGGAACCCGTTTTGCCGGGAATTGAATTCTATGTACACACATGTGCTCTCTCTCACTCTCTCTCACACACACATACACATTCTCTCTCTCTCTCTCTCTCTCTCTCTCTCTCTCCCATTTACTTGGCTGCTCTACAGTAAAATCTTCGCCCTTCCCAAGAGCATCTCCATACAGTAAATTGTCTCTTTGCAAAGAGCATCTTTCGCTCTACATTAAATAGTTTTCCTCGCTTACAGTGTGCTGTTGATTTGCTAGATACGGACATTCAATTTATGAAAGTTGTAATTTTAAGGAAAACATCAATGTGCTCCAGAAATGTTGTGAGGAG
>JADBJO010008078.1:10000-20000 GCA_016801955.1 Conus betulinus | reverse complement strand
ACATCATGGAGGAGGACTTCCAAAGAGCGATGAGGAGTGCCCATGCTGGACAGCAGTCTGTGACTCCTCTCTGTCTTCACTGATGCTTCGCTCTCCTCACGTCTGTACACAGCCGACACAGCACTCACAAATACACTGGTAATGTGGATCCTTACACAAAATATTCATTCTACAACTATAAACAGCTACAGGGATGGCACATATAAATGAATATGGGGAATTTCACTTGTGGAAAATATATATAAACAGCTTAATGTACCCTGGAATGATTGTTTTTTTTTTTTTCTTTCTAAAGAGAGCTCTTTCATAACGAAGAAAGAGGCACAGGAGAATCAGATCCCATGTACGTAAATGGTATTTTCTACAGTTGTCAACACTTCTCGACATTTCAACCAAACTGTAATTCTCGTCAGTCAATTTGGCTGCAACTGCAGTCAAGACAGTCTAGCCCTGAGTAAAGTGGTATCTTTCTACTGATAGCTTTCAGCTGAAACTGGAGTGGCAGTCATTGAGTTTATTAACACAGAAATTGTCAACATGCTCACTAAAAATCCTGGTTTATCTCTGTAGAGACAAACAGCACCACAAAAGGTTATGACATAGCTTATGGTCATTCAAATACGAGAAAAAAAATGTATCACTATAAGTATTAAGTATGTTTTATGAGCAAATGCACATACACTGTGTGTGTGTGCATGCGTGCGTGTGTGCGTGCGTGCGTGTGTGCGAGCGTGCGTACATGTGTGCATGCATGTATCAAAATACATTCATGCATGTGTCCATGCGTGCATGTATGAGTGCATGCATGCATGTCTGTGTATTTCTCTGTGCACGTGTGCACATGTGTGCATGCATGCATGTGTGCGCATGTGTTGTGTGTGTGTGTGTATGTATGCACAGGTGCATGTGTGTTTGCTGCCCATTTGCCTGCCTGCCTGCCTAGTGCATGTATGCATGCTTGCATGCATGCATATGTGTTCATAAATGTAAATGCATGCATGTACACATATGTGCCTTTGTGTGTGTTTGTGTATTCTCTGGTGCTGGTAATTTAGACTGTCTTAGTATTCCCACTAAAACAGCTTCCTAAATCTAGGGAAAAATGACTTATAAAATCATAGCATGAAACCTCTAGCCCTCTTTGGTATGTTGAATGCTGAATTATTATGCTCAATGAGAAAGTGACTGACAGCCAACATGTCTGCATAAAATAACGAAACATCATCCAACACTGCTGTAATGTCATTGAAACAAGACAAGAGATTTTGCTGAACTTTTCTTTTCTTTAAAAACCACCCCTCTACAACTCCATCTTACTTAATGAATCACATTTGTTCACATTTTCCCTCTTCTCCCAATGCTTTTCATTGCAGGAACCACACGGACTGTGTCTAAAACCAGTACACACTCACAAGCATTCCATGGACTGGGTGAAGTCTCCACTGTTGACATCCTGAGCTGCTTGCAATTCTGTGGACTGTGAAAACACTCCGCTGGCCTGAAGTTCCTCCCCTGGAAATGACGCCACTTTGCTCAGTCACTGCACTTAATAAATCATCATTTCAGATAGGTGAACATGCCCTTTTTTTAATTTGTAAATCTAAAACTAGAGATGCCAGCCCACTTCATCATTTCAAAGTGCAATACAGGAAAGATGTCAGCACAAATTCCTGTCTGTCAGCACAATTCTTCACTGTATCACCAAGTACCTTAATGCAGATTAAAATTTTAAAAGTTGTAAGTTTTGCCAATTTTTTTTTCTTTTACATGGAAATATTTTGGGGGGCGCCGCCATGTTTCTCGTAGAAAAGGAAGTCTCGCGAGAACGTGACTTCCTTCTTCCTGTAGCCATTTACTTCCGTTTGCAAAAAAAAACCGCGAGTCGATACGTGCCGTGGTTCTCGAGTTTCGAATTTTTAAAAGTTTTGAGGTCGAAATGCCGTTTTTCACCGTGGCTAACCTTGAGTTCTGCCGTTCTATAATGAGATTTAGTGATGGAGATACTGTGTTTTGTAGGATTTACGGCATAAGACTTAGTGAAAGTGCTGGGTAATGAAGCTTAGAGTGACCTAGATTTCGACTGGGATGAAGTTCCAGGTATGATGAACAACAATTCGGAAGAAAGTTCTGAAGAAGATTTTTTTTTTTTATTTCCCGAGTAAATGGCTCATGTGACATTCTTCAAACTTACGATATAGCAACATATATATTCGTAGGAATTTTTAAAATATTTTCATTTCGTTATTTCCTTTCCTCTCTTTTAAATAAATTTTTTAATTGGGTAACCATGTTCTACATATGAGCAACCTTCCTTTTGGCCAGTCACCCCTGGCAAGCTTTCAGACACACACACACACACACACACACACACACACACACATACACACACACACACACACACACACACACACACACACACACAAAGACAAACAGACCCTTTCATCTGGAAAAGCATACCATCAGAGTGTTTCACAGCCTGTGGATGTCTCTTTCCCCCAGAGGGAGCAAGGACCCCAGAGTCGGCATCAGAATCGTCATCGCTGTCATCGTCCTCCCTCACCACCGAATAGACAGCAGACTCCAACAAGAACTTGACAATCTGCAGCTTTCCGGCAGCACAGGCCGTCATCAGGGGAGTGTCGCCCTGTCTGGTCCGCAGGTTGTGATCAAAGCGAGGCTGCAACACAACCATGTTTACCATTTCACTGCCAAGTTTTGTTTTTTTTTTTTTTGTAATAATCACTTCACTGTCAACCATACTTTCACATGTGTTCACTTCAAACTAAATCAATTAGAATACGAGATAAATCTATTAAACAAGGGAAGTCTTAGAAAATTTCAATAGGGGAACTGTTAGAAAATTAGAGAAAAAAAAAATAATAAAAAACACTGCAAATACAAACTGAACCAAATTTTGTACTAAACTAGTTGAGGATATAGTTTGCTATGCAGGTGTGTGCTTGTGAGTTGTTGATATTTAAAGGTAATCATTGTCATCACTCGTCTGGAGTTGGAAAATCTGGAATTGATCCAAAACATAAGCAGACTCCCCACTTCTTGGTGATCCCAAGCACCGTCACTGAAGTCTGAAGCAGTGGCATATACACTTGTACAGTCTAAACTTCCCTCTGAGTCATCGTCATCAGTTTAGCACAGATGCTGCTGAATTGCAACCAATCCTTAAATAGATAGTCTCTTGTTATTGTGATTCACAGTGACACTCAACATAAGCTGAACTTCAATACTTTTAAACTTGTGGGGTTCAAACAGAAGCACTTTGGAAAAATGGTTTCTTTCGCTTAAGCTGCTGCCTTTAAACACAATATCCTCATGCTGAAAGTTTCCTACACAACCTTTACAGGAGCAAAATGTAAGATCAGGCTTGACAGGCAAATACTGAACACAATCAGTCCAGTGGATGATGATGGTCTGATTGAAACGGTTGATCTAGTAGCCAAAAGTTTAAAGTGAATGTAATGTTAGCCAAGAAACAGAGCTAACATAGATTTCTCCGCTTGAAAAAAAAACCCATTCATGCGTTCATTTCAAATTTGCATCTGTTACTTATCATTCATGCAGGAGCAACATCAAAGCAGGAAACTGTTCCCAGTCAGTCTGCATGTGTTGCTGTGTGCATGTCTGTCAGCATAGTCGCTTAATATTTTTAGAACTGATCTTCAAATCATACAATATTGTTTGCTTGTCAGTATCTCTAATCAAATAACTAGGTTTTAATTGATTAGTTTTATTATTACAACCCAGTCAACTGCACAGGGACTTTTCATTGTTTAGGGCATTGTAGTCCTGTCTCACAAAAACAAATGATGATAAACACACTACAGGAATTTACAGATCATAAACATTGAATACATAACATGGTAGCAAGTTTACTGACGTCCTTAAGACATGCAAGCCTGGGCAGCCCTGAGTGTAGCAGATTATTTCTATCTCCAGCTGGGAAAAAAAGAGAAAAGTGAAAAAAAAAAAACCCACACATCTAACTACAATGAAAGCTACACATACATATGTGCATGCACATGCCCAGGTATATGCATGAACATATGCATGCATGCACACACACACACACACACACGCATACACACACACATGCATACACACACACACGCATACACACACACACACACACACACACACACACACACACACACACACGTGCGTGCACACACACACACACTAACACACACACAAACACACACATACTCTCAACACACAAAAAAATGCCACATGGGCAGCTAGAGTCCTCTCAAGAAATGTGTACAGTCTCACAAGTCAACCTTGCCACCTAAACAACATTTTTTTTAAAAGAAGAAGAAAAAAACAAAATGAAACTGCCATACTGAACATTATGACAAGGCTAAAAAAAAAAAAAAAAAAAGTAAAATGACTTTCCTGAGTGCAGAGAGGAGAAAATCCCCACAAGGGCATGGAAACAGCAGACAACAGTACAGAAAGAGAGTAAAAAGACACAGGCAAGAGAATAACAGAAGAGAGGATATAACCTCCCCTCCCCACCACAAACATCTCATTTTCCATACAGCCAATGGATGCCAAATCAACAGATGCCGAGTCAACAGATCACAAAGCCAACCGTATGATCACCCAATAATGTCACACTTTCAGCACTCAGTCTTTCCAACTACACAGGCACACTTGCTTTCACATACCAGCCAGATCTTTTGTAACTGTTCAAAGGCCTTTTTGGAGCGATCGGTGATCAGCGCCACAATGTCCTTAGTGTGTTGCTGGCGCAGGGTCTCAATCTGCATGCGAACACCCTCAAACTGTGTGTGCATGAGATCAGCTGACCTCCTGCGTCCAGCAGAGCTGTTGTGGCTCCATGCTGGACAAGCAGTTCAACGATCTTGCTGAAACCTGTGAGAACATGCAGGCTAAAGTATGGGTGATGGCATACTTTTAGCGTGTGTGTGTGTGTTAGAGTGTGCATGCGTGTGTGTTAGAGTGTGTGTGTGTGTGTGTGTGTGTGTGTGTGTGTGTGTGTGCGTGTGTGTTAGAGTGTGCATGTGTGTGTGTTAGAGTGTGTATGTGTGTGTGTGTGTGTGTGTGTGTGTGTGTGTGTGTGTGTGTGTGTGTGTGTGTGTGTGTGGATGTGTGTGTGTGTTTGTGTTTGGGAGTGGGTTTGTATGTGCGTATTTGCATGTGTGTGTGTGTGTGTGTGCAAGTGTGTGCGTGTATGTGTGTTTGTGAGCAGGTTTGTGCGTGCGTGCGTGCGTGCGTGCATGCGTGCATGCGCGCGCGTGCATGCGTGCGTGTGTGTGTGTGTGTGTGCTTGTGAGAGTGTGTTTGTATGCATGTATGTACGTGAGAGAGAGAGAGAGAGAGAGAGAGAGAGAGAGAGAGAGAGAGAGAGAGAGAGCACAAGTATGCTGCTGCATTCATGCTGACATCTACGCATCTACATGAATTCAATGTTTATATAATCGTCAGGGTAGAAACGTTTTCATATGTAAAAAAACGTCATCGGCATACCACCATCAAAAGCAAGTTTTTAAACCCACCTTTCTCAGCTGCCAATTGAAGAGGGGTGCGCGATTGTTGGCGTCTGGGTTGTTGATGTCCAACAGTTTGCGTCGGTGTGATGACTTGGAGGCAGATGATGGGCGGCAGAAACCCAACAGGTATCGGGTATCTCCAGGTGACCCATTTTGGCACTGATGTGAAGCACTGTCTCTCCTGTTGATGCGTGACGCCTTCGGATGTCACCCTCCTCGCTGTGCAATCCATGGCAGAGTTGTTATTGAGGTGATCTAGCATTTGTGTGTTTATTGAGCTGATGAACTACTTCTGCTATTGCTAGTTGTTCTTTTTCTCATCCAAATACACACATACACCCACTTAAATGTATTCACACACACACACACACACACACACACACACACACACACACACACACACACACACACACACACACACACACACACACACACACACACACACACATACAGTGAACAAACAAGGCCTACTATCCTGAGATAGCCATATAAATGTTACAACAACAACACACAAAAAATAAAAATCAATGGACATTTCAAGTGTTACTGTTACATTTGCGGATTGTATGTCACTAAAACATAAAACCACCTCATCCAAAAAAAAACAAAAGGGAGGACTTTTTCACAGATAAACAAACCTAACTGAAGATAACTTGCGACTCAAACACTATACACAAGCGCATTTGTCCATAACCAGCGATGCAGGTGACCAAACTGAGCCAAAAGAGCTGAACAGACAGCTAGCTGTGGCAAAGAAATCAAAATGTGCAAGACTGATGAAGTCACATAGTAAATCCATCATTGCAAAACAAACAAAAAAAGAAAAAAAAACTTAAGAAGAATCAATGCCGCCAGACCTTCAGGAAATAATGCAACGAGCAGTAAACTTTGTTTATAACTAGGACAGAAATGGGAAAAGACTTCATTTGTGCATAAACTGCACATACATGTTCTGTGATTCTCCATTAGTCATTATGGCCATGATGATGTGAGCGTGTGACTATGCATACATGTGCATCTGAACAGCATCACATGTGTAAGATTAAAGCATGTTCTGCAAAATCCTAAACAAAAAAAAATCAGTTTGTTTCCAATTCTTACATCATCTGTTCCTGATGGAAAGATTTGGGGGTAGGCATGTATATGTACATAAATATGCCCCACCTCTACCCCTCCCCCTGGCTCCATTTACTTTTGACCTATTCTCAAACCATTTACACTCCATAAATTACCTCTTTTCAAATGCATGCACGAGCACACTCACTCACTCACACTCACACACACACACACACACACACACACACACACACACACACACTCACACACACACTCACACACATACACACAACAATACACTGACCTGACACAGTAACATGACCACATCCAAATGCCCATCTCCACAGCCAGATACAATGGCCAGTTTCCTGTCCCACTCTGTCAAATAATCAAGCAGCCATTAGCCCTTTGAACTTGGAATAATGAGACACAGGGACAAACAAACAGACAGAGAAAGACAGAAACAGACAGGTGGAGAAAAGGACACATAGTAAGATAGCAGGATATTTTCTAATTTTTTCTGCATGAGCTCAAAAGAAAAAAAAAAAAAATGGGGGGTGGGGTACTTATTTTCAAAATTAATTTGTGCGTAAGACAGTGCATGTGTGTGTGCGAGTGTGTGTGTGTGTGTGTGTGTGTGTGTGTGTGTGTGTGTGTGTGTGTGTGTGTGTGTGTGTGAGCAAATTACACATATATATATATATATATATATACATATACATATATATATATATATATATGTGTGTGTGTGTGTGTGTGTGTGTGTGTGTGTGTGTGTGTGTGTGTGTGTGTGTGTGTGTGAGAGCAAATTACACACACACACACACACACACACACACACACACACACACACACACACACACACACACATGTATTCACACACATTCCTACACCCCCAGCCCAACTCATTCCACCCCGGCCCCCTTCTACCGACAGTTCCCCTAGCTGAGTTTAAAGTCAGTGCATCTCTACAAGGTGGCAGTGCTGGAACTTACAGAATGGTTAACCCTCAACAAACAGCTGCAAACATTCTTAAAACAACTCAGTTCTACCCTTCCCTCTCTGATCATTACCATCTGTAAAAAAAAAAAGGAACAGAAACAAGTGGTCTTGGTAGTGTGTGGTGATAGCAACATGCCCATCAAGGGAATTAAGTCAAACTATATGAAGGGTAAGTTTTCTCCTGTTTTTTTTTTTCTTTTTTCTGTCCAACCTCTGCGCCACCTCAGAGGCAGTGCACCCACGCTGCTCATTCTGACACCCTGTCCACAGCCACGGCCCAGTCGGCCCCGCCGCAGGCCCGGCACTGGCAATCCACAGGCAGCAGTCAATGTCAAGTCGTCAAGAGGCAACCCACCGGAGGAGACACTGCATTGCTGCCGAGTCACTTCAGTGGTATTCAGTGGCGCCTGTTCTGATCTAACATATGCAGGACACCACCTACTAAGCCCCCTACTGACGACAATAATTGCTTAGTCGCGGAGCCGGCGTGAGTGAGCTCTCCCTCCGGAGGGCGCCACCACGTCCGTCCAACGACAGCCCCCATGGACTCGCCGATACCGGTGACCCCGACGGAACCAAACCAAGGCCACAGACATGGAGAAGACATCGAAACTGAGGTCACCATGAGAGCAGGGCATGAAGGGCCACAGAATTTGAGACTTTTTTTTTATGTGATCGATGAGAATGAGGATGATTATGATGATGCTACGGATTTCCATTTCGGTCTGAGACTACATGACAGGGCTGTACTCTAAGCTTCCTCTCATAATATATCCCAGCGTCAACCAGGCCCGAGAGATACAGACACCTGCAGTGTTGGTCAGGAAATTTGAGCAACACTCTCAGAAACGCATCCATTAAGTGGATGAAACTCGACTGTGTGGTCCCAGTCTTCCCAACTGAGTCCGCAGCAAACTCAACTCTGGGTAGGAGCCGGTCGGGGCAGAAAAACCCACATGACTTCTGATGGGATTCGAACCCATGACCTCCCAGCCAGGAGTCCGCGACGCTAACCACTTCGCCACAGCGGCTGGTCCCTGTTTTTTTTTTTTTTTTTTTCCTTCTTTTTCCTCATTGCATGTGCCTTACTGCACTCAAAGTGGCTGCAGTAACAAAGCATACTAAGGCACATGAAAAAAAAATTATAATGCTGTGTAAAGTGTCATCAAATATGACATGCTTTAGTATTCATATAACTGCCTTTCTATAGCAGATATAAAGAGAGTTCCACTGATATTCAGTGTGTGGAAAGATAAGCCGAATAGAGGTGAAGGCACATGTAGGGCAGTGGGATCATGACAGACAAAATGATTAAGTCCTTGAAAGTGTTTTCATTAGAAGTAACAACACCATCAAAAATGTACTGCAAGCAAGAACACAACATTCCAACAAGACACAGCCTTTCAACGACCTCACCTTGGGGTTGATGTTGTCACCCTCGTCCAGCAGTTGGTAGAGTTCATCCGCCACTCCCCTCATGGCACAGGCCAACAACTTGGGAGTCACGATTTCCTCCTGCCGCCTGGTAACACCGCCCAACATCATAATCCATGTAACAACCAAGCATTCATTCAATCCTTTCTCCACAATCAGTCATCAAGTCAGTCCAGCCTGGTGAATGGATGTAGATGTAGCTGAGGACTGTGGTTTGACAGAGGTGGTAGCCCTTCTTAGGAAGAGCTCGCTCTTGCTGGCTCCGTGACTAAGTAATTATTGTTGTCTGTACGGGGCTTAGTTGGTCGTGTCCTGCATACATTGGATCAGAACAGCCACCATTCAACACCACTGAAATGACTTGGCAGCAGAGCAGTGTCTCCTCTGAGGGGCTGCCTCACGACATTGATTGATCCCTGTGGATTGCTGTTGCCAGGGCTGCAGTGGGACTGCTAGACTGTGGCTCTGGACAGGGAGGCCAGAAGGAATGATGTAGGTGCACTGCCACTGACGGGGCACAAAAGATGAGACTGCCAAAAAAAACCCATGTAGCTGTGACCTCTGATTTTTGTGCTTTCAACGCCAGTCATCCTGTTCCAAAATAACTTTTATCACCTAGCATTCCCTGCTAGAACACTTTGGGACTCCTCTGGTGTTGGTTCCCCTCACAAACCAATAACAGGTCACCCGGTGTATTTCAATGGGCGAGACTTGTGTGCAAACCCAATTTTGATCACATCACTATACAGGCAGCCACACTCCAGCTTCAGAGCATTAAACTGTTTTGAGATAAAGACAATTATTCAAGACAATCACCATAGAACACTGCATCAGCTATAATGCATAATTTATACTTTTAATTGTGGTTCCATCGCCTGCTTGTCGTACTCCACTTAATGACCTTTCCATCCTGATACGAGTGATCAAAATTTCATTCTCATACGCATTTGGCAAACACTGAGCATTAAGACATGCTG
>JADBJO010008078.1:0-5000 GCA_016801955.1 Conus betulinus | reverse complement strand
AATAAAATTGTGACGAAAATCAGTACACTTCCCATTATTCTCCCCTCCAATGGCCAGTGACTGAATGGAATGGTTGCGCCATGTCCCAAACCCATCCCCGCCCCCTTCTTGTCCCTACATGGGTGACAACAATCAAGCCCGCTGCTACATGGTAAAGCAAGATAAATGTCCACTGAACCTGTTAGGCAACTGTCAATAGCTTGGCTCCGCAGCAAAAACTGCTAGAAACACCTACTCTGAATGGTACTGAAGATAATCACTGGCTCATAGTCAATATTTGGCCAAGATTTAAAAGGGGGGGGTAGGGAACTCTATCACCAAACAAGGTTCTGTTGCCCTGTACATGTGTCTCATTGGTCAGGCATAATCAACATAACTTGATCAGCTAGCTGACTGAATTCTGGAACATTCCCACCTTTCGTCTGGTTAAGCTATTTGATGACAAAGTTGGTATGGATAAGATGGATACAGGTGCAGAGAACACTACTAGAACTGGTACATATGTGTTACAAAGTCTGGCAGTCAGTGGGTTAATGCTCAATTATTTGAATTTCATCCAGGGCAAATTTTCAAAGTGCAGACACTGACTCTACCTGTTATAAATGGCAGCAGTCATGACCAAGGTGTAGCTCTCATCATCCACCAAATAGAGGTCAGTGTGCAGAATGTGATGTCTCTCCAACTCTCCCTGCCACCATGATCAAGACAACATGAACACTCTGAGCAGTCATGTATATGGTATCTTTTTTTTTTTTTTTTTTTTTTTTTTCATTCTTCCAGTCAAACAAACAAAAAGACAGTACCAGTTTGGGTAGTTTCTTTTTTCTTTTGTATGTATTCAACAACAAAAAATTTTAGCAAGGATCTCAGTGCCTTTCAATGTCTTTATTTATGATAGCATGGCACACAGGAATAAAATGTGCTCACTAACCAAGAGCTAACATAAATGCAAAGAAAGCTGAAATGATCACTGCTTAAACAAGATAATACAAAACCGTCCTTCATAAGATCACTGTTAATGGAAAAAGTCAGGTTGAAATGATCAACAACAACAAAAAAAGAAAAGAATACTGGCTTTCCTTCTCACATGGTGTGTTCTTCAAAATCTACTGGCCAAATCCTGAAGAAGTTTTGGTCACAAACTGTCAGATTTCTTTTGTTTTGACATTCATTTCATGACATTATCAGGACAGCTGTAATACAAAAGACAGAAGAAACATGAAAATATTGGTCTATTCTTTAGCATTGTAATGTCTGGCTAGAATAATCTTTTCCCATACATCAACAGATCTAACATAATCACATACTTACTTGAACATGTGCACACGCACATACACAAAAAATCCTACATTAATAACAGCTTCAAAATATCTTTCTCTGCCTTTGACCTCCTTCACTTTTAATAGCAATAAGGACTGACTACATACCTTACGAATATGTTCACAGAGGTTCTCCATGCGCTGTTTGCGATTAAACTGAATAACTTCTCATGGCAGTCCTCGTTTGTGCCCTTGCAGATGGGAACATCATCAGGCCGTCGTCCCATGTGGTCCTCAGAATTTACATCTGCTCCTCGGCGGATCAACACCTGAATTGATAAAACATAGGATAAGGACTATTGGAAATACTATACAAAGTAACACAATATGTGTGTTTAACATCACAACAATCAATCGTCCCAAATGGCTTTCTTGTTGGATACTCAAAAGAGTAAAACATCATAAAGAATCAAACACATGTATGCCACATGTATGCAAACCAACACACACACATGCATGCATGTATGCATGCACATACGCATGTGCACACACACACACACACACACACACACACACACACACACACACACACACACACACACACACTCACACACACACACATGCACACACATGCACACACATGCACACACATACTCACTCGACAGTTTTTGCGGTGGTTGCCCTCCACAGCATAATGTAAGGCACAGCGCCCACTGTTGGGGTTAGGCTTGTTGGGATCCGCTCCAAAAAGACACATCAAAACCTGCAGCCAGCCATGTATCTTTATTTCATTCCACCCTTCATCACCCTTTATCAATTCAGATCATTTTCCACAGTCCAGCCGACCATTTTATTGATTAGCAATCATTCAGCACTTCTCTTGCAGCATAGCACATGCATTTCACTCCAGACACAAAGCTATGCCACCGTAAAAAGTAAGAACTGACAGGACAAACTGGAAAGAAACTAAGTAGTCTGGACATAACATTTATGTTTTAGGATCCATGAGCATCAGATATCAGGTCTATATTTGTATTTCATTTCAAAATCACACATAACATTCTTTCTAGCTGAGTAATTTCATATTGTACAAATCATAACAGGACATTTATCAGTTAATGCTTATGTGACTGTTTTCTTATCAACATTCCTTGTTCTGTTGTTATTTAAACATTGAAATTTTTTTTTTTTTGATATTCACAATATCAAACCACTGAAAATTAATAGTTTTCTTTCAGTCAGATCACCTAAACTTTCAGAGAATATGGTTAAGTAAAAATTTTCAAGTTTTTCATGACAATTGATCAAATTCCTTCAGCAGCCTTGCTGTTCTCCTCTGAACTTTTAATGAACACTGACAGTCTTTTAAGACATGAAAACTAAAACAACATTTATTTCAAGTAAAATTTTGAAATTCTGGAATCTTTCATCAAATAAGAGGTTCGTTTTTTTCCCCAAAATAAACACATTGTTGAAAAAAACTGAGAAGGGTGATTAACTATGCTGTAAACGCAACACAAACTGTAAGTAACTGACATCACAGAGAACTTGATTGCCAGCAGAGGCAGCCAGCATGAGAGGGGTGAACCCTTCCGCATTACACAGCTCCACATCAGCCCCTTGGATCTTCACCAGGGCCATGATGAGAGGCAGCTGCATTAATCCTGCACACAGGAGGAAGGAATGACATGGCTTTCTCTATCTCACTCACTCACACACACACACTCACACACACACACACACACACACGCACACACACACACACACACACACACACACACACACACATACACACACACATACACACACTCACTCATATATACATATAAACACACTCATGTTTAATATCTCACAATTTCTTCATTCACACACACACACACACACACACACACACACACACACACACACACACACACACCACACACACACACACACACACACACACACACACAGTATATATGCAAACACAACAAAGACAAAGAAACATTTCCTCTGATGAGTTCCTTTGCACATTCTTAATACCCTTCACATCCCCCTCTCCCTCTCCTCCTCTGCCTGCAGCTTCATAAACTATTACTTAAACATCAGAGTTAGTGACCACATCTCCCATCACCCAATAACTCTACAGGGTCTGCTCACCTCTGCGGCACGCAATGTGCAGAAGAAAATCCCCATTGGTATCGCATTCTGTGTTGATATTGAAGTCCAAGGTCTACAATGGGGAAAAACAAAACACAAAATTATGATGACTAAAGCACCAACAGTAATAAAAAAAAAGACATGTTTGGCAAAAACAGGTATGAATGAATATTGACGAGGAACAGAAAACATATGTCCGACAGTGCAATATGTTTACCATTTTCAACCTCAGCCCCTCGAGCAGCATGAGTACCGGTGAACTTTAAATGAGAAGTATTTCCCTTCTCCACAGTATAGTTTTCTGAATGAGACACTCATTTTACAAATCTCATAGATTGCTGATACACATAACTATTGACCATACTCAGCAATTAAGACATTCTCCTCACAAATCACATGTGGATCATTCAGTTGTTTCGTCAGTATCTGCTGAATACAAAGAACATCACACACACACACACACACACACACCACACACACACACACAGAAATATAAATACACATACATGCATACACACAGTGTGAGAGTCTCCCTGTTCTCCCACTTTATAAAGATAATATCTACTTTTCAAATGATATGTGATCAGGGAGCATAATTATGCCTTGCATTTACAGCATGCAACAAAACAAATATCAAGTGAAATGAAACAGCATCATGTTTTGGAGAGTCTAAACCATCATGATTCATTCTATGGTTGAAATGAAACAGCACCATGTTTGGGAGTGTCTAAAACCATCATGATTCATTCTATGGTTGAATGAGACAGCACCATGTTTGGGAGAGTCTAACACCATCATGATTCGTTCTATGGTTGAAATGAAACAGCACCATGTCTGGGAGAGTCTAAAACCATCATCATTCGTTCTATGGTTGAAATGAAACAGCACCATGTCTGGGAGAGTCTAAAACCATCATCATTCGTTCTATGGTTGAATGAAAACAGCACCATGTGTGGGAGAGTCATGATTCGTTCTATGGTTAAGGTGTGGGAGAATCATGTGATTTGTTCTATGGTTAAGGTGTGGGGAGAATCATGTGATTCGTTCTATGGTTAAGGTGTGGGAGAATCATGATTCGTTCTATGGTTAAGGTTAAAGCCCATACCCTCATGGCCATAGGGTCAGTGAATTCTTAGAGATTCGCCTTACTTAAGGCACTGCATTTGGAAGGCTGAGCCTATCCTCTCCTTCCACTGACTTAACCTTCCCTGAACTGAATCAGGTACCCATTTACTGCTGATTCATTACGTGGTGGGATTAACAAAATGCTATCACCACTATAGTGCCCCTAACAACAATGTAAAAAACCAAACTACAATTAAATAATGGCAAAATCTGCTGTAATTTCATTTTACTAGCTGAAGTGAACAAGAGTTTTAATCACAGCTACCTGAATTATTTGATTTGATCTACCCAGAAATACAGCAGGAAAGTAAAGCGTAGTATCATTCAATACTTTTATCAGATGACGTAAACAAGTTGTTGTTCCTACCGCACACTGGCACTCCCTAGCACTGACTTTACAGGCCACACAGATAACAGAAAAGATAACGGTAAAACAGGTCAGACAGGGTATGCTCAGTATGTGGTACAATTCAAAAC
>JADBJO010008077.1:87500-101824 GCA_016801955.1 Conus betulinus | reverse complement strand
TTCTCTCATCTATATTCACTTCGAACGTAAACAAAAATCCAGAGTCTTTCTCTTTTGATTTGGCGGCTGGAACATGAAGGCCGGATACCCACGACTTTAAAATATAACAGAATTCTGCTTTGTAGGCTAGATGTTGTTTTTGTTTTCTTTACGCTGATCGATGAGGTTAAGGATGATGAAGACGATGCTACGAATTTTTTAGTCAGGTCTGACACTGCCTGATAGAGCTGCACTCTACGCTTACTTTTATTCTTTACCCTAGCATCAACCAGGCCCGACAGATACAGACTCCTGATCAGGAAATTTGATCAAAACTCCCAGAGAGTAATTCCTTGAACGAATGAAACTCTACGGTATCGTTCCAGTTTTCTCATTTCAGCCTACAGCATCAGCTCTAGGAAGAAGCCAGTCAGGACAGAATGAATAGCTCTGATAGAAATCGAACCCACGACTTCCCAGCCGGAAGTGCACGACGCAACCCATTTCGCTGCGGCTGCTGGTACTGCTGGCTGATTTTTTTTTTTTTTTTTCATTGTTATAGATCTACCCAGTACTACCTTACTACAGAGTAAAAGTGTTCCGTTGTACAGTCTTCTCACTGTGTCGTGGTTGTCAGACAAGACTGACTTGTGGCAACGGAGGCCTGGTTCAGTGTGAAGTCTGTCAGTCTGAGAGTCCAGGACCCGACCCCCGGCGGCAGCACCTAATGGCTGGATTGTACAGCAGGGTTTCCCCAACTCTCCGGTCTCCCCGTTACCGCGGACGTGCTGGTGCATGAACGCCCTTCGAGTGTAGAGAACACGGAACGTATATGGCTACTCCCCAGCCCGAGAGTGTTACAAATTGTGAAAAAACAAACACTTGAATCATTTCTGATCAAGCTACGATAAGGTAATGTTGATCACAGCCCAGCCGACCGCAAAGGACCATATCAGGGCTGTTACCGCGTTGAAGTCAACCCACAAGTCTAAACATCAAAATGAAAAGCATTCACACAACCCTTTGATGTAGACATTCTAAAAACGCACCGGAAATTTTGTGAACAATCTTTCTTCTGTGAACTCTTTGTCAGATGGAAAATGGTGATCTCTCTCAGGGAGTCAAAAGATCACATCAGGTGGGACATTTCTGAACAAGTTTTTCATGTAGTCTGCTGTAGAGTGTCAATGTCTCACATCATGCAAGTCCCAACACTCTGAAAGAATATGTTTCACTGTGAGTGGCACATGGCATGGAATGCACCTCGGCATCAAACTACAACGATCCATCAAAGTGGGCATTTTCTACCTGGAATCAAGAATAAAGAAAGTCATCAGCCAAATGTTGACATGGAATACGACATAGACAGTTGAATGTTTGAACGAGTTGGTCGCTCGATACAATTCAGATCAATCCACCCGAAGCAGCTCTTCAGTTGATCTGGCTGTGGTTTCTATGTGCACAAACTGACATTGAAAACCTTGGTCCAAGTTGAAGAGAAGACAAAGATTGTTTTACCTGTTGTAATCGTCTGTCCACACTCTTTGGAACTGGGACAAGCTATTCTATGTAACGCACAGAATTATCACAGATAATGTTTGTGTCTTCTCCCTTTCTTTCAGCAGCAGGTATTCTCGACAATCCCAGACGCAAAGGCGCTTTAGATCTTACTGTAGTCTAAAGTGACCAAAATACCTGTAGTGACACAGTGAAAAGTGATCATAAGTCTACTTTTAATCCAAATGTTAACAATGTTTTATTCATTAGAGGAATGTTGGCAGTCCACCAGTTTTGTCCACGCCACTGGCTTTGAACAGATATGCTAAAGCAGTTTTGTTATTTTACTTTAATTCCCCGGCAGGCTTTCCCCAAACGAACCCCGTACGCTAGTTTAAAACGACGTGAAGGCCTGTTTCAACAAAGTGTTCCCCAATTCAAGAACAGACCCTACGACACACGCTCTATAAATCCAGAAATACTACGATGATTGGGATGGGAAGGGGGGGGGGGGGGGGGGGGGGGGGGGGGCGGGGGGGTGGGGGTTGGGGGTGCTTGTGGAGGTGGGCAAAAATGTATTCTTCATGTTCATGAAAATATGGCAATTCTGTTCGCACAAAGAGAAGCGTTACAAATAATGTTCGTGCAAATACATAGCAACAATGATGGCACAATAGTCTGTAAATAGTGCACACAAATGTTCACAGTAGTGTCGGTGTAAACAGCTTGCAGCAGTATCTGCGTTTGTAGTTTGCAATAGATTTTTGCGTACTTTATAATAGTGTTTGCGCGAGTTGTATGCCATAATGTTCGTGTATAAGTTGACAAAAGTGTTTGCAAAAGAAAATGTCTTCAGTCATTTTTGGCATAAATAGCCAACTGCAATCACGTCAAGAAAGATAGTTTCGCATCATTGTCCTTCATTCAATACAGTAGTGTTTGCGTAAATAAATCACAATTTTGCAAAAGTGTTCGCGTCAATAATTCATCCCATTACTCACAATGTTTACATGATCAATCTCCAAAAACGCTCGTGAAAATAACTTGCAATTGTGTGCTCGTTTAAATACATTGAAAGAGTGTTCACATAAACAGCTTGCAATTGTGTTCTAATGAACTGTTTGCGGTGGAGCGAGTGTGCGCATTTTGTAATAGTGTTCGCGTCAAATACTTTTGCAACATAGGTCGCGTAAATCATTTGCAGTTATGTTCTCGTAAAGTTGGCAAGAAGTCGGTAAAAGAAGCACACACACACACACACACACACACACACACACCACACACACACACAACACACACACACACACACACACAGGAGAGAGAGAGAGAGAGGAGAGAGAGAGAGGAGAGAGAGACAGAGAGAGAGAGAAGAGAGAGAGAGAGAGACGACCAGAGAGAGAGAGAAAGAGAGACAGACACAGAGACAGGAGACAGACAGACGAGAGAGAAGAGAGAGAGAGAGAGAGAGAGAGACAGAGACAGACAGGAGGACAGACAGAGAGAGAGGACACACAGACAGAGGAGACACAAACACACACCACAGAGAGACGAGGAGAAGGAGAGAGAGACATGCAGACAGACAGACCGAGAGAGAAAGAGAGAGATAGACAGACATGACAGACAGACAGAGAGACAGACAGACAGACAGAGAGAGAGAGAGAGAAAGAGAGAGAGCTACACAAACAGACATTGTCAAACGAGTCTTGGGACTTGGGTTTGTGTTGTAATGGAACACCAGACCTCGTGGGAATCACCAGCGCCAAGAACAACAAACCACAAAAAAAAACAAAAGTGCCAGGCTGACAGCTAAATAAACGAGCAAGGCTTAAGAACACCAGCACAATCCCATCCCCCACCACCTCACCACCTCCACCACCACCACCATCACCATCCGTCTCCGTCCCTTTCTGGCTTTAGCAAACTAATGACAAAAAAAAAAAACAAACAAAACAAACGTACAATTAATAAGTAACCTAGTTGTGTGTGTGTGTGTGTGTGTGTGTGTGTGTGTGTGACAGAGAGAGAGAGACAGAGACAGACAGACAGACAGACAGACAGAAAGGACAGACAAACAGACAGACGGACAGACAGAGAGCGCAGCTCGTACCTCACTAACAGAGAAACATGTAATAAGCAATGGATGATTCTCCTATCCACCATGTTGACCGTTTTCAGGAACCAGTTGAAGCTGTTGTCTGAAGTAAATAATGGAATAAAACAGATAAATATATGAATAAATACAGAAATGAAAGAAGGAAAGAAAAGAAATACAACACATACACAAATATATAAATGATGAATAAACAAATGCCTACCTGCTGCCTACCTACCTGCCCACCAACCTACAATACATACATACATGCAATACATTCATACATACATACATACAACACACACATACATAAATAATGAATTTCTTTTATTTGAGCGAGGAGCACCCAGAGAAGAGCTGACTTTTCCCCCAGGCTGGTTAGAAACGGTTAATGTTGTTTATATCCCAGCCGACCGTGAAGGGCCTATCATCACACACACACACACACACACACACACACACACACACACACACACACCACACCACACACACACACACACACACATACACACCACACACACACACACACACACACACACAAAACACAACACAAGAAAAGCAAACAAGAACCCAATCCATGCAAACAATGATAAACAGACACATCATAATCATGCAAACAACCACAGGAACCATATCACGGCAGAAAAAAGCGGCTTACCTGTCTATGCTGACGTAAACGCCAGAAGAAAGCGTGTCTGTGCTCACAGTATTAGCATCATGAAGCTCAGACGCACAGACTGTATATGTGTATCATTTCCAGACTGGTTCATACTGCATTGACAGTTTGTCACTGCTGCAGAAAGGTCCACAGAATTACCTCCATTTATGAGCAAACAACCTTTTACCTTTTTACTACATATATGAAAATATCTCACAGGACGTTGATACATTGCACAACTGTTTGCACAGAAACTCATAATCAGCTTTCCATCAAACAAGTTCGCTTATGTCATACGGTACCTCCACTTAGAAATGAGCACACTTGTCTATACACTTCGTGAAGATGATCGTTCTACTTTCACTGACACTTTGGAGCAAAGAAGCTTGTGGGAGTGTAAAACATTGTAGAGAAGCCTGCAGATTTATCGTTCGTTCCAGCACTTCTGAGGGCAAAGACGTTTTTCACCGTTGTTCAGTCTCCCATAACGTTTTGTTCATCAAAGGCAAGACATTCGAATTTCTATTTCCAAAACTCGCACTTCATCATCCGTACCATAAATAACAGGCACATCACGCATCGTGTTTGCATGGACACCTATAAGTGTTCACATATGTTAGTAGAAGGAAGTACAGATTAGGAAGTACTGGCAGCGGTTATGTATAAAATGTAAGTAACATGATGTTGATGGTTGATAGATGCAACCATGTCCTCTGTTTAAAGAGCGATTTAACCGAAACTCCGTTTCAATATCTGCTGGTCAGCCGGTTTAGAAGAAACCGCACGCGACTAGTGAAACAACATGGGAGACATTTCATCATTCTGTACTGTCAACCCCCAAACACTTTGATGCTCAGTGTGTCGTGGGCTGCACCGTCATACAACCAGCTTGTTGAGAGTCCCACCCTACGTCTGTTTCCCCCCTCTGACTGTATACTTTCCTCTCTCTCTCTCTCTCTCTCTCTCTCTCTCTCTCTCTCTCTCTCTCTGTGCGCGTGGGCGCGGCGCGTGCCCTCCTGTACCGGCCCACACTGGTGGTAGGGGGCCTATCGGGCAAACCAGCTGGCCGTGTGCTGGGAAAGGAGGAGGGAGGAGAAGAGTGGCTGGCAGTGGTGGTGGGTGGGTGGCAGTGCTGGTGGGTGGGTGAGAGTGACTGCTTTCAGTCCGTCCCTGCTTGGGCTTGATGTGAAAACGTGTGCTGCAGGCTGATGATGAGATGGTGGTCCCGAGAGAGAGAGAGAGAGAGAGAGAGAGAGAGAGAGAGAGAGAGAGACAGACAGACAGACAGACAGACAGACAGAGAGATCTGTGTCTGTACGCACGTGCGCGAGAGAGAATAACAGATTGATTTATCTTTACAAGTCCTTGATGGCAGGTGTTATTGTAAGCAGTCTACATCAGGCACATTTGGTTAATACGTGTATCCATATTACGTGGTCAAAGGCATTGCAAAAGCAGTCACCTGATGTACAAGTAAAATCAGAGTAATGATTTAGTAAATAATAAGAAGAACGACATGAGGAAGACGGCCACAAATTAATATAAGTAGAGAGAGAGAGAGAGAGAGAGGAGAGAGAGAGAGAGAGAGAGGTGGAGGCAGGAGGGTGGTGGGGTGAAAATGGGTGCGCGCGCAAACACAGTCACACACACACACACACACACACACACACACACACACACACACACACATATATATATATATATATATATATATATATATATATATATATATATAGCCTATACACATACACACACACGCACAGACAGAGAGAGAGAGAGAGAGAGGAGAGAGAGAGAGAGAGAGAAGTGAAAAGGAATGGGGAGGAACTGAGGGGGTGTAATGCGCCCAATACATTCACCATTCCAAGTGGAATTCCAGGAATCCGTCCGGTCCTGCCCCTGATTGAACCTGCGTGCTGATCAAGATAAGAATGACAAACCCCTCTCCACCACACCGCATCAGCACACCCAAGCTAGGGCTAAACCCTACCCACATTTTGAGGAAGAAAACATCCTGTTTTGGTGGGTCAGCGTTTGCCGCATGATGAGGGCAGTGCTCAATTCAATTCCAGAAATTTCATTAGGTATAGCATTAGCTAAATCCACTCACCCTACATACAAACGGCTGTGAAATACGCACCGAGACCATGTCTGTTTGGTCATGTATCTGCGGCTTCTCTTCCATTCGGTCAACACAATATCGAAAGCGATACCTGCCAGCACTCTCAATTTCTTTCTGGAATTTCCCAAATTTATTCAAGATTATCCCCCAAATCACGATTTTCGTGAAAAAAAAAAAACAGAACTTAAAACCATGTGTTTAGATGTGTGGGGATGAATGCGGGGGTGGACTGGGTCATGTTAGTCCAGGAACGAAAGAGTATTGCAGAACTAAGCCTAAATGATGCTGTATGGATGCTGGTGATTGTATGCAAGGAAAATGCATTTCACATTGTATGTATGAAAAAGCATTTTATTTTCAAACCCTTCATTTATCAACTGAAACCTAAGGTGGGAGGTGTGGAGGCGAGGGTGGGATGTGTGTGTGTGTGTGTGTGTGTGTGTGGGGGGGGGGGGGGGGGGTAGAAATGCTTTCAGTCCAAAGCTGGACTGCCCCTCCTTCAGACCATTCCACCCTCTTCATCACCTGGTTCCCAAGTTTTGATTCCAGAAAGTTCGCAACTATTATTGTCATAACCCCTGCTCAATGAAATTAATCTGGCAAAGAAACAGAATGGCTCCTTCGGCCTGGCTGACCCTACCACCCCATTTCATGACGAGTTTTTCAAATCCGCATAATGTGCTTTTCTTTTGTACTTCTCCTCTTGCTAGGTGTCCACAAACTTTTATTCGTCAGTTACAGAGCTTCTCTCTTTCCCTCTATTCACACGTATGTGTGTGTGTGTGTGTGTGTGTGTGTGTGTGTGTGTGTGTGTGTGTTGTGTGTGTGTGAGTGAGTGCGTGCGTGCGTGCGTGCCTGCATACGTGCGTGCGTGTGAGGGGTGTGTGTGTGTGTGTGTTCGAGAGAGAGAGAGAGAGAGAGAGAGAGAGAGAGAGAGAGAGAGAGAGAGAGAGAGAGAGAGAGAGAGAGATTGTGTGCGAAGAACTTTAAAAGTTCTTATGACTAAGCATCATAGATATCCAGTAGTAGCAGCAGCAATAGCAGCAGTAGTAGTAGCAGTCCGAGCAGCAGCAGCAGCAGTAGTAGTAATAGTAGTAGTAGTAGTAGTAGAGTAGCAGTGGTGATGATAGTAGTAGTAATGGTAGCAGTAGTACCATGCTACTGCTACTTCTACTGCTGCTGCTAGAAGTAGTAGTAGTAGTAGCAGCAGCAGCAGCAGCAGCAGCAGCAGCAGCAGCAGCAGTAGTAGTAGTAGTTTGTAGTTGTTGTATTATTATCATCATCAGTATGATATTATCATTATTATCATTATCATTATCATCATTATCATTATTGTATTATTACATATTATATTATTATTATTATTATCATATTATTATTATTATCATCATTACTATTGTTACCATTATTATCGTTAACATTATTATTATCATTATCATTATGCTGCTCCCGCTGCTGCTGCTGCTGATAATGATGATAATGATGATGCTGATGATGGGGTTGATGAGTTTTAGGATTGACCCTTTCGGTCAACAAAGAGTGAGAGGTGTCCAAGCCTCAACTGTTCTGCCTTCAAACACATCGCTAGTGAGGTTTGGCGCTCATTCTCTCATGAAAAATGGAATATACAAAACAACAATATCTGGAATTATTCTAAGCTATCCAAGAATGCTTCATTATTGACCGGGATCTGGGTCCTGAAGAATTCACAGAAAAAGAGTGGAGTACAGGGGGAGGATGGACAGATGGAGAGAAAAGCGGACTATTATGGCACTCCCCCCAATGACTCTGGTGTGTGTGTGTGTGTGTGTGTGTGTGTGTGTGTGTGTGTGTGTGTGTGTGTGTGTGTTTCTCACTCTCTGTTTCTCTCTTTCCAACTCTCTCTCTCTCTCTCTCTCTCTCTCTCTCTCTCTCTCTCTCTCTCTCTCTCTCTCTCTCTCTCTCTCTGCCCCTGGGCTAACTTTACAGAAGCCGTTTTAGAGAAAAAAAAAAGCTTGAAAATAACTCTCTGGAGTTAATCTGAGGCAGTGCCATTTTTCTAATCAAAAATGACTCATGGATTGTTAGAGTATGCCAAACGAGGAGCCCGTTTACATCAGAGAAAAGTTTTTAAAAAGCTATGCAAAAACAACTGAGAGAGAGAGAGAGAGAGAGAGAGAGAGAGAGAGAGGAGAGAGAGAGAGAGAGGGAGAGAGATCGGCGTAGGAGGGGGGACGGACCGGCTGGGGAATGAGTGGAGTGTGTGTGTGTGTGTGTGTGTGTGTGTGTGTGGTGTGTGTGTGTGTGTGTGTGTCTGTGTGACATGAAGGGTTAGAAGGTATGGTTTTCTGTGGGAAGAACCCAGGCAGAGTTTTCTAAGAAAATGATAGTGTTTCTGATTAAACTCTCACTGCCAGCCTCTCTCTTCCTGGTGGTGGAAGGAACAGTTTTCCAGTACTAGTCAAGGGAAATTCGAAAATATGTTCCTCTCAGGAATCGTTAAAACTTCCTTAGACTGCCTCAAGTATAATGTTAGTTTCGAAGTGAGGTGACTGTAGACGAAAATTGAAACAGTTGACTGCTCCCTGTGGATTGCCGGTGCCGGGTCTGCGGCGGGTCCGACCGAGCTGTGGCTGTGGACGGGGTGTCGGAATGAGCGGCGTGGGTGCACTGCCTCTGAGGTGGCGCAGAGGCTGGGACAGCAAAACAAAAAAAAAAAAAAAAAAAAAAAAAAAAAAAAAAAAAGGAAAACAAATGAAAAACTACCGTTCCGATAAACGACAGAGAAAAACTAATTTTAAGACAAACCTTGACGCGTTTCGACCTCGTTGGCCTTCTTGAAGCAAGACAAACAGCATCCAGACAATGAAAACAAAGACTGAACAAGGTGTTTCAAGCTATATGGAGTATGTATGCCCGAAGTGATGGATAGAATTAGAAATAGGAAGACCCGTGAAACAGTGTTAGAAGAACAAAATAGACTAATGGCGATGCACTTTTACACACACACACACACACACACACACACACACACACACACACACACACACACACACACACGCACGAACGCACGCACGCACGCACACACACACATACGCGCGTGCGCGTGCGCGCGTGCGCAGAGAGAGAGAGAGAGAGAGAGAGAGAGAGAGAGAGAGAGAGAGAGAGAGTTACTTTGGCTGCAAGATAAAGATGTGCTAAGTACTTGTAAATCAAACAAAGACAGTCTGATTGTGTTCAGTCCTTATTTCTCCTCATCAACTGTGGAGGGCTGAGGGCTGATTTAGTCTACAGGCTTTCTGTTGATGCGGTCCAGTATCGTGAGGTGAACTTACATCGTTCAGTGCTGCCTCGCTGGGGAAGATCCAGGATCTTTTCTTCCTGTTTGTGAACCTCACCATCTGGTGTAGGCATGTTGGTATGGTGGCCACCCTCCCCCCCCCCTCCCCCGTCCCCCGGTCATGTGTTAGTGTGGATTCTCATTCCATGCTTAGCCAGTCGGCATGCTTATGATAGGATCCCTACATCTGTAGATGCCACAGAAACTTGCTTGTTTGGAAGATGGCTGGTTGGCCTCTGGCATAGAGAGTCCTCATGCTTGACCTCTCTGAACTCTGTGACGTTTCTGCTAGAGAAATAAGAGCAATAGGAATGTATTGTTTTCTGTTTCCATTCTCTTTTTTTTTCAACACTCAATTTCAATTGGATTGTGATTTTTTTTTTTTTTTGGTAACATTCCTGTCTTCACTTTTTTCCTTATTTTGTGTGGATCATAATAACCACTTGTATGAGTCAATGAGAAAGTTGTGTCCCCAAATGGGAGCAGCGCTCGATGATTTTGACTGTAAGTGCCAAGAAAAAGGGAAAAAAAAAAAAACTATCAGTCTTGGCAGTCCTGTTTACTTTGTCATGCGTATTCGCCTTTCTTATTTTCTCATGCTATTCAGTTTCCTTTCTCTCTCATGCTCTTCCGCTGCAGAAATTTGTCATACGCCTCAGCTTCGAATTCAACCTCTTTTAGCTTACAGTTCTCTTCCGCAATCTTGATCCCTATCGCTTGCATATTGTAGGATCACAAATAGGACCAGCTCTGGGCTCGATAAACCGAGGGATTCTCCCAATTCTTTCATTTTTTCATCTAAATCTGTTTTCTAAAGAACTATTTAAAACAAAGGTGAAAAGCAGAGCGAGAGAGAGAGAGAGAGAGAGAGAGAGAGAGAGAGAGAGAGAGAGAGAGAGAGAGAGAGAGAGAGAGAGAGAGAGACTAAGACAGAGAGAGACACAGAGAGAGAGAGAGAGAGAGAGAGAGAGGAGAGAGAGAGAGAGAGAGGGGTGTGGGCAAGAATGGCTTGCAGACAGAAAAAAAACAGAGGCACAGACAAAGACAAAGACCGAGAAATAGCGACAAATAGTCTGAACACATGACTACGAAAACACCGGCGCGGCTGTCAAATAGGACCGCTCCATCCAAGATTGCCCGAAAGGACCGCCGTCCATCCACAGTGTTCTTCCCTCCAGAGGATTTCTGTTCATTAGCCGTGTCTGACCTTTCGGATATAAAAGGTGTCTGCACCATTGCTGACAGTCTTTTTTTTAGCTGTCTGCAGGTCTGTTTGGGTGTCAAGTCCCTTCTCTGTCTGTCTGGCTGTCTGTCTGTCTGTCTGTCTGGCTGGCTGGCTGGCTGGCTGGCTGGCTCTGTGTGTGTGTGTGTGTGTGTGTGTGTGTGTGTGAGTGTGTGTGTGTGTGTGTGTGTGCGCGCGCGCGCGCGCGCGCGCCCGAGTGTGTGTGTGTGTGTGTGTGTGTGTGTGTGTGTGTGTGTGTGTGTGTGTGCGCGCGCGTCTCTCTCTCTCTCTCTCTCTCTCTCTCTCTCTCTCTCTCTCTCTCTCTCTCTCTCTCTCAACAAACAATATGACACTGTTATGGACACATTATAGATCACCGATTTAAACTCACAGCTTTGTGACCATCATTTTGTCATATTTATGACAATCCAGCAAACAACACCGAAATCATTGCCTACAAACTAACATACCAAGATTGTCCTGCTCTGTTTTTCCTCTTTATCAATGAGCTAGCGTTTTGGAGAGATCAACAATGGAAAACATTGGGCTTTGCTGACTCTGAATGCTTTTGACTAGTTTATTCTTTGCTTACCCGCTGATATGGTTTTGATATCGGAGACTGTCACTGGCTAATAGACCCAACTGGTTAGTTTACATAACACAGCAGCATAGTGTGAATCTGTGCACTTTGTTGCGTAAAAAATGTTTTGGAGTGTAGACAGGCAAACGCCTGATGATCCTATATATGGAGAGACGAATAAATTCTCCATTTATATAGCTTCGGTAGTTAAATGCATCCGCTATTGACTGAATTTCCTTCAAATGGAGGAGCATAGACGACCACGCATAGCTTATAACATGTTATATGATCTCGATTCCAGAGGAAAGAAAGAACTGTTGGGGCTAGTGAAGTACGCGACTGTCTCTTTAAATTGGTTTTGGTTTGTATGTTAATTCAAGGTGTTCGCAATGTTAAGCAGCTTTTATATCGTTTTCGACAACGATTGGTTGGCTGCATATGACAAAAATGGCCAGACCACACGTGGAACATTGTAAACGGTTTGATTTCTATAGAAATGTTTGCAATTAACATGATTTGAAGCCTTACTGAAATTCAGAAATGGACAGACACTTAAAAGTATTCAGATTTGGAATACCAAAATTGGCAGTTCATAAGTAAAGATACGAAACCATTATTGATGATTTGCCGTGTCCGGTTTCGTAAAGTCTCAAGAAAATAAAGTGTTCTTTTTTGCTGCCCAGGTCCTAAGAAACATAGGAACTGAATTCGTTTAGCCAAAATTTAACAGATAACCTCTTTTCAAATTGAACGTATCGTTGTCCACTTCTGCAGACGTGTTCGATGTGTTTGTCATCGTTTTTGTGTAAGGCATTCTAATCAGGAGAAACAGCAATCTCTTGACGTTCTGAACTATTTGTAGTTTGTGTTGATTTCAGTTGTATGTTCACTCACCCCTTCATATGGGGCCAAAGCTTGTATGAATAAACTATCCAAATCCGAAAAAAAAACCATACCAAGATTGATATTTAAGGAAGATAAGATAACTTAATGCCGCTGAGGCAATTAAGGATGCGATAAACTGAACGAACCAACAAGCTTCTTAATTCCAAATCAGCATATCGGGGAGCAGGACACGAGCAAACGTGTTTTTTTGATGAGTACAGCTCCAGCGGTCACCAAAGAGGCTTGAAATGGCAATTACTGCGATTGTTTATGGTAGGTATGCTCCACATCCCCTTCAGATGCCAGGCTGTCGGCAATGCTGCAAATTCCGGACAGGGCTTATTTGTACAAGTGACTTTATTAATTACTGTCGTGAGTGTCATGCTAAAGGCATTTACACGTGCAGGATGTGAACGGACCAGCTGGTGACGATTGACGTCAATGGGAACTCGCAGAGCAAATGGCTTGTGTGACAGAACATTTATCTCTTTAATCTTTACTTTGAAGTCATGTACTCAACCCAGCACACTAACCTCTCTGTTTGCCTGTATGTCTGACTGTCTGTGTTTCCGTTAGTCTGCTTGGTAGTATGCCCACCTGCTTGTTTGTAATTCCCAGTACTTTAATTTCTTTTGCTCTATGTGTAGACTCCGACTTAACACGAAAACCCTAAAAGATGTACATACATGGCATAGTATGTTGAGACAGATCATAGTTTATACTTCACCGATCATTCAAATGGGCCTGTATACAGTGCTGTTAGTATCTTTTCATACTTATGCAATCTTGGAATTGTGCGTGATGTGATTTTTCAGATCCTCATGACAGAATACTCTACTTTGGCACTCTTGATATAGGTTGGTACATCTGGAGGTAGCTGTTCTGTTGATGTCAGTCCTACCTATTTGAATCTGGGGTTGCCGTCCAGACAATGAGATACACCTTCGATCACACCGAATGCTGAGCGTGTTCTCCCTTTCCTTGAATGTGCAGATACGCGCCCATTTCTGTTTTCAGTCCATGCACACTGACACAGGGTCTATTGTGTCCACGCCTTTATTGAGAGTTTTGCCATTTTTTTTTTGTGGGGTCGTAAACTGGTAGTTAATATATTTTCACTGGGGGAAAAATGCAGCTTCGAAGTGCTTCTGCTTTCCCCTCGCCCCTCACCCATGGATTGTTGTATATGGGCTGTAGTTGTTTTTTCGATGCCTGTTTTATGGTTCCAGTGCTACAGGTTGACTGACTGATCCTGACTGGATTGATTCCTGTGTTTGTGTGTTTATTTTTTTTTTTTTGCCTGTTTTTAATGTTCCCGATGCCATTGGCTGACTGACTGATCCAGATTTGATTGTCTCCCATGTTTGTATGTTTGTACATTATTCGTAAACGAATAAAAAAAGATAGAAAATACGACAAAATGCAGAACAAGAGGGGATAGATCTAAATATGATGAACTTTTAAGAAAAAAGAGAGGTTTAGGACTCCAGTAATGCTTCTTTTCAACTCATATCTCTTTACATTAAACATGTTTCCGATATTAAACTTGCTTCTGGTATTCTATTTGCTGAGCGAGAAGGGAAGAATCGAGATGGCATGAACTAAAAAACTATTAACGAATAAACGAATAGTTAACTAAATAAATACATAGATACACAAACGAATGAATGCGTAAAGGAATGGATAAATCACTCACTCACTCACTCAATCAATCAATCAATTAAGGAGAGGCTTGGCGATTTCAATATCACTTCGATTCTCCTCGTGTCTGTTAACAACTAGCAATACTTATCTCTGGTACACTAGTTCCCTGAAGTACTGATTGATCAAACGTTTCTGATCATTTCAACTGTTGGCAGTTCTTTGCAATAAAGTGGCTTTTGCTTTATGACAGCAGTTTAACAATTTCTGCACTGAACTGTCAAGTTCTGAGTACTTCCACTTATGGTCCCCATCCATTCATTGATCAC
>JADBJO010008077.1:80000-82500 GCA_016801955.1 Conus betulinus | reverse complement strand
TTCCCCTCCATCCACTGCCTTTCTCTTTCCCTGGACTGAGTCAGGTACCCCTTTACAGCTAGGCAAACATGCCAGATTTTCAAGAAGACCAAAAAAAAAAAAAAAAAAAAAAAAAAAAAAAAACCCAGACCCCACAAGTGGCTCAAATCCAGAGTGTTTTCTCAGCAAGCAAAAGTTTGTCCAACAGTTTACAGGCTCCCTCTTCACAAAACTTCAGTGAAAAGAGAGCGTGCGTTTCCTTTTAAATAATAGAGTCCTGTTTTTCAGTCAAATGCTCTACATTTCATATCTAATATGAGCCTTGAGACCATGATATTATTAAAAAAAAAAAAAAAGACTAAGCTCTACTCTCCACTAACTGTGTTGTAAAGAAAGTGCTCTTGTAAAAGAGGGACGACGTATAAAAATATGTTCGAGGTTTACAAGTATTCTGTTTATAGTCTTTTTATTGTTGTTGTTGTAAGTTTCTGTCGCACGGCAATAGTCTTTGTCGATGCCATGATAACAGTGAAATGGGAACGTGATTCGAAGGTCACAGTTTTCGGAGGCACGATATTTAGGAGTGGGTGGATATGAGGAGTGGGTGGAGGTGAGGAGTGGGTGGAGTGAGGTTTGGGTGGAGTGAGGTGTGGGTGGAGGTGAGGAAAGGGTGGAGGTGAGGAGTGGGTGGAGATGAGGAGTGGGTGGAGGTGAGGAGCGGGTGGAGGTGAGAGGCAGGTGGAGGTGAGGTGTGGGTGGAGTGAGATGTGGGTGGAGGTGAGGAGTGGGTGGAGTGAGGTGTGGGTGGAGGTGAGGAGTGGGTGGAGTGAGGAGTGGGTGGAGGTGAGGAGTGGGTGGAGTGAGGTGTGGGTGGAGGTGAGGAGTGGGTGGAGGTGAAGAGTGGGTGGAGGTGAGGTGTGGGGTGGAGGTGAGGTGTGGGTGGAGGTGAGGAGTGGGTGGAGGTGAGGTGTGGGTGGAGTGAGGTGTGGGTGGAGTGAGGTGTGGGTGGAGGTTAGGAGTGGGTGGAGTGAGGAGTGGGTGGAGGTGAGGAGTGGGTGGAGTGAGGTGTGGGTGGAGTGAGGTGTGGGTGGAGGTGAGGAGTGGGTGGAGTGAAGTGTGGGTGGAGGTGAGGTGTGGGTGGAGTAGGGTGTTGGTGGAGGTGAGGTGTGGGTGGAGTGGGGTGTGGTGTGGAGGTGAGGAGTGGGTGGAGTGAGGTGTGGGTGGAGGTGAGGAGCGGGTGGAGGTGAGGAGAGGGTGGAGGTGAGGTGTGGGTGGAGTGAGGTGATGGTGGAGGTGAGGAGCTGGTGGAGGTGAGAGGCAGGTGGAGGTGAGGTGTGGGTGGAGGTGAGGAGTGGGTGGAGGTGAGGTGTGGGTGGAGTTGAGGTGTGGGTGGAGGTGTGAGGAGTGGGTGGAGTGAGGAGTGGGTGGAGTGAGGAAGAAAGTCCCAGATAGACAGAATGAAGAATATGTATTGATGCTTGTATGTGTGCCTGCTATCTGTACTCTCTGTAACTCCAAATCAGACAAAAGCGTTCACCCACTGGGAAAGGAAACTAAGCTTGAAACCTTTTTAAGCCACACCCTTTTATTTAATAAAAGAAATAAACGTTTTCCTTTGCTATGGCCTGGGTGCATGGACAGAGGAGGGGACAGAAGAGTTTATCACCACCCTGGCGAAGACACCGTTTTCTGTTCCTGCTGCACTTCACTCCGGGCAGCTCTTGAAGTAAATCTTGGGCGTTCCTCAACTGTCTGACTTAAACATTTCTTCCCAGTCCTTGGAAGAAATCACGCCCGAAACCCGTCAGCGCTTGACACCAGTCTGTGCCCATTTCCTGGCACCAATACCCCGTGCCCAGTCCCTGGCACTGGAAGCCTGCACAGTGACAGTCTTTTATATGTGTTCCTCCTCCCTCCTTCAGTGTCCATGGCCATTAAACCTTTCGTCCTTTTTCAAATCCTCCCCTTCTTCCCCAAAGTCCAACCACAGGCCATGAAAATTATTCCTATTATCCTAAGGAGACAGACACAACGACATAGACACCATACCTTTACATGAAACACTATCAAGGAAAAGACTTCGATTTGCTACCCTTGTCTGGAACAGTAAAAACACAATTCCACTTTGTCACCCTCATCAGTACCATTAACAAGAGAGGATTTCCTTTTATTAGCCTCGTCATAACAATTTCTTCTATATCCCCTTTCTTGAAATATCGACCAAAATGATTTCAGTTAAACTTGCATTATAGTTGATGACAATTTATAGACACAAGCATGCACTTCTCTAAAATAAATGATTATCTTCTTGACTATACATCATCATCAAACACATCACACAATAGCATATCATTTTTCGAGAGACCGTACATTGAGAGAGAGTGTGTGTGTGTGTGTGTGTGGGGGGGGGGGGGGGGGGTGTGTGTGTGTGTGTGCGTGTGTGTGTTATTACCCATCACCCATCAGCAAAATATTCCTCATTCAACTTCTAAGTAAAACTACTGACTGAAGGAACAAATAA
>JADBJO010008077.1:65000-67500 GCA_016801955.1 Conus betulinus | reverse complement strand
ATCGATTTAGATATCTGGAGTTGGAATGAGACTACTAATTGGATGCGTACTTACGTAAGAGAGAAAGCGAAAAAATTCGTTGCATCGCACTTTTTTTTCTTCTGTATATTGGAGTAATTAACTGCAAGGCACTACCTTCTTTTGCCTAAAACTGAACATACCCAAGCCTTACTTTGTACAATAGTTATGATCAGTGCACATCAGTTCAACTTCGTTACGTCGGTTTGGAAACACAGAGAGAGAGAGAGAGAGAGAGAGAGAGAGAGAGAGAGAGAGAGAGAGAGAGAGGAGAGAGAGAGGTAGGAGGTACCTGATCCTGTATTTCATTCATTGGTCGATTTGTGGTTCGCCTATATGTTTTAAAAAGATTTCATAGCGTATTCAGCCTTAAGAAGATGATAGTTGTATGCAACAGACAGTTACCAATAGAATTCAGAGATTTCCTTTTAGATGTTTGTCGCTCTCAAATAGAAGTTCGTTGATGATTTTCAAAATAATTTCATTAGATGTGTGTGTGTGTGTGTGTGTGTGTGTGTGTGTGTGTGTGTGTGTGTGTGTGTGTGTGTGTGTGTGTGTGAGATTACACTACCCACAGTGGCGATAGCATCGTTGGAAAGTAAACGGTAAACGAGGCTGTCAGTAATTCTCACTGCATATAATGGGTTGGTGAAACCTGTGAGATCAAGCATAAATAACAGTCATATCTTTCTCCCTTTTAGAGAGAAAAAAGACGTCTGTTTCTAGAATTTAATAACATCGAATCTTGATGAAGGGTGTGGAAACAAAGCTTTGTCCCATCTCTTGCAGTGCTCCAAACACAAGCAGTTGACCACTTACTTACATCTACCCGATCAAACCATTCAGATATTGATACAGATGCGCAGAGTTGCGAGGACACGTTTCTGCTCAAAGTCGTTAAGGGGGTGACTTGTGTAGATGGAATAAGAAACTTTAAATCTTCAGAAATACATCTCAGTAGATCATAAAGCAGGGTACGAGCTGACGATTCATGGAGAGACCCCAGCTCGTGGACCCCAAGAAGACTTCACATGGCGTTTGGTAGATTGATTGTGTGTGTGTGTGTGTGTGTGTGTGTGTGTGTGTAATTATCTGTTGTGCTCCTTCCCGTTAAGAATATGTACGTTTGCGTCTGTTTTGTACAGAGGACGGTGTGATTGAACGTCACGAAGGTCATGCATAGGGTCATCAAATGCTGTGGAAGTCTGGTAGGTAAAGCTGACGGCACTGAAAGATGTGTGTGTGTGTGTGTGTGTGTGTGTGTGTGTGTGTGTGTGTGTGTGTGTGTGTGTGTGTGTGAGAGAGAGAGAGAGAGAGAGAGAGAGAGACAGACAGACAGACAGACAGACAGACAACAAGACAGGACAGGGATAGAGAGAGACAGAAGCAGACAGACAGACAGACAGACAGACAGACAGACAGACAGGTGGAGGAGGAGAGGAAGGGAGTGTGAAAGGTGCATTCAGTTCAGACACAGGAAAAGAATGCTGAAAACACAGTCATAAATCACAAAGTAGGGAGAAGCAAAAAAAAAAAAAAAAAAAAAAAAAAAAAAGCCATTGAAAAGGCGCCGTCTGTTTTTGAGGACACTGCAGAGGGCATGAACACGTTTTATAGCTGACAAATCATTACAGGGAAACCTGCCGTAAAGGTCTTTTGACGGCAAGGAGGAGGGGGTCGGTGAATAATGGGCAGGGGAGGGTGGGAGATCAGGGGGTGGGGGAGGGATAGATAATGGGCGAAGGGGGGGGGGGGGGGGGGGGGGGGGGATATAAATCGATCTTGCATCGATCCTGGCTCGTTGTCAGCTTCCTTCAGTTTCTGCTGCCCAGCTTGGTGGCTTGTCTTTACTGCATGTTCACACAGTAATGATGAGTCAGCAGTCACAGTCATGTGGGCATTCAGCAACTGGTGACAAAGGCACCCTTCCACTCTCATGTCCTTCGGATGATTTAGAGTCTTGTGTCGACAAAACCCATCCACCCAGGCTATCACCTCGCTGTCCCTTAGAGGACTTCTCAATCTTTCTCACTAGAATTCGGGGCCTCTATTTGCCTCTGTGATTCTAAATTATGGTAAAATTGGCAATGCAGTCCTTTCTCCACCACCAAGAGCACATGTAGCGACACTTTGCTTCCTTTGAGGAAGAAAATAACTTAACTTACATGGCCAGAGGGCAGAGAAGGTATATTGTTGTTATTAGTCTGACACATTTCAGTCCAGCAGAATGGCGACAGATGTGATACGATGGAGGCCAGCCAAAAGGGGCGTTTGGGCGTATGAACAACATGATAGTCTCTACCTACTGAATATGCACGCTGATCTGTCTGTGGAATTTGGGGAACAATGCATCTTTAATAGCCATTTTCTTTCAAGTTCTCCACTTTAGAAAAGCGGAGCACCTTCCCTTCCTGATTTGAATGTCACAGGCATATATTTTTGTTGTTGTTGTTGTTGTTGTTTTTATAGAAAGACAATAAAT
>JADBJO010008077.1:27500-60000 GCA_016801955.1 Conus betulinus | reverse complement strand
AGAGGGGGTCGTGCCATGTTATATATCGATTTTTTGCATTAAGGATTACGTCCCCAACATGGTGAGAGAAGACCGAACAGAACGTACGTCACATCTGGTCAATGTGCTGTACGTTTCCTATCAGAGCCGGAGTACATAAGATATCTCGTCCGTTTTTTTGGGTGTTTTTTTTCTTTCCTCCCTTTGGGCCAGTAGCGTCTACACACACCAGCCATACGGCAACATTTACCATGATTGTTTTTGACACCGGCACACACCCTTTTACAGGAATAAGTGTCCACGTGACAATGTAACGGTCCACATAGGCCAGCCCACAGCCCCCATCCAGTCCTACCCACCTTAGACTCCCTCCTGCATGGGGCAGGACACGTGGGCTCTTTTGCAGTGAGCCAGAGGAGGAAACTGTGTAAATCAGCAACATCACTGCAACAGCCGGTCGACTCCGCCTACAACACCGGACTGATCATTTTGTATGGATTAGAAGAAGAAGAAGAAGAAGAAGGGACTTTGCAATTTTGTATTTTATTACAATTTCAACAACAAGACACCACCATCCCCACTAACCCACCTCTTTAACCCCCCCCCCCCCCCCCCCCCCCCCCCCGCGCATACACACACACACACACACACACACACACACACACACACACACACATATACACACACACATCGATGGCTTGAAGCTAAAACGTGTATCTGGAAAATGCCTATTTTGAGAATAATGGAGTTTACATTTTGAAAAATTCTTACTTTGTTTGTATGCTTTTAAAACGGCAATCAACGTCTCAATTCTGATGTCTTTTGGTGCAGTTTTATTCCATGATACGTTGCCAGACTGTTGAGTGTAAAGACTCAAGAATTTTTGTTGCACCATTCTTGCACAGAATTGACGGAGTTACTTTGCCGGGTAAAAACCAAACAAGTAAATATGTTTCTTTTACTTGCATATAGAGGTTTGTCCATTATGAGCAAAGCCAGTACACCCTCACAGATAATCCTTTTTAATAGAAACAAATATTGCAAGGCGATCCACATATGTTTTGGGTCAAAACCAGACTTTGTGAGAAAAAAAAAAACTGTTTTGGTACCCACATTCAACAAGACATATTTGTCTTTGACGGGAGAAAAAAAGAGAACTTGTAGACTGGAACGTTTTACATTTTTCTTTTCTTTGCTAGGTGCATACATAGACTCAAACCCATCCCCCCCCCCCCCCCCACACACACACACACACATACGCACGCGCGCATACGCGCGCACACTCGCACGCGAACTCACATACAAATGCACCTGCACACACACACACACACACACACACACACACACACACACACACACACACACACACACACACTCATATACGCGTGTACGCACACATGCACATGCATACGTGTGATCACGAGCACTCACATTCGCACACACACACACACACACACACACTCTCTCTCTCTCTCTCTCTCTCTCTCTCTCTCTCTCTGACACACACATGCACCTGAAAAACACACTAACACCCTCTGTCTGACACACACACACACACACACACACACACACACACACACACACACACACACACACATGTGCGCACACATGCACGCGCACGCATGTGCTCATGTTCACACACACACACACCACCACCACCACCACTACCGCCCACCCACCCACACTCACAGACGCACGCACTCGTGAATGCACGCACACAAGCATGCATGCAAAACACATTGTCAATGAGACCAATTCTCTCTCTCTCTCTCTCTCTGTGTGTGTGTGTGTGTGTGTGTGTGTGACGTCATGAAGCAGTGTACTTGAAAAGAGCCACCTAGCTGTCGGCTAATGACTGTTCCATGATTTAATGACGTCTGCCCCAGCTGGTGATAACGGTTACGGTAAGCCAGGACGGCAAGGGCGCGGTTGACGGCTTTGAAGCGGTTGAAACACGCCGTGGGTTTCCCTTCAGGCCAGTTGCGCCAGCATGAGAACTTTTCTGCGCGCGCGTGTCCAGAAACCCGATAGTTTTATCCCGGGAAGACCAAGGCGTGAGCAGAGCGCTAACGAACAGCCGGACTCCCGCGCTTTTCAGTTTTCAGTCATGAAAAAAAAAAAATTCTTTGAGCAGGAGAATCAGATTTGGTTGAGAAGTAAGTTTAGGTTACACCATAATTTTTAGAAGCAAACACACACACACACACACACAGACTCACATATTTAACACGCTGTTTTTAAAAGGGGTGGGGAGAGGGAGACGACACGAGGGACGAAAAATTGTCATGTTTCCTTGTTCTGTGTGTTCTGTTGTGTCATATCTGCTAGGAGATTCGGTGTCATAGTTATGAATTGATTTATCCTTATCGTTTCAGCTGTAGCTCCTGCGTACCGTGGCTTCGCAAATGCGGCGTAGCGAACACGGACTATCCTGCACGCAGTTGGCATGCACCTATCTTGAAGAAACTGATACTGAAACATTTCCATGCCGACTGCATTCTGGCGTGTTTTGTTTCGTGCATGATTGACCTTCACACCTTACTTACGGGTCACCCTCTTTTTTTCTTCCTCCCGCAAACTTGAAGTTTAGTGGTCCCTGACTTTCGACACAAGTTCGCCTTCAAATATTTCTTAGTCGTGTCTCCAAGCGACTTAATCAACAGTGGAGACTGAAAAAACCTCCTTTCTTCAACATGCGATGGGCGAAGGGGAACAACAGAAACAGGTGCAACAGAGACATGGAAAGAGGATCCAAAGACACACCGTGCAGCACTCTTCTGGATTTTGATGGAAGCTAGATCCCCGGGACTAGAAAAGATGATCCGTTATCTGGCGTACAATTGACAAAAAAGGCGCATAAAAGTAAAAACAGCTTCTTCGTTGAAGATACGAACTGAAGGAACCGATTCTTCTGCGCTCGACATGGAAGGTGCGCGACTAATGCAAGGTGAAGAGAGCTGTTGAAACGAGAGTTTTGCCAATCCATACACCTCGATTCTCACCCATTGAGACAATTGAATATTTTTCGACTTATTTCGTTTACATGCCAAAGAAAGAAAACAGATCTATGACAGACAGAAAGAAAGAAAAGAAAGAAAATAGAAAGAGAGTGGAAAGGGGGCTGGGGGGGCGGGGGCGGGGGCGGTGGGGAGGGGGGGGGGGGAGGGGGCTATTTTAAAACCGACTCTGGAAACAGGAAGAAAACAGATAGGGCCGTGATGAGGCACTGCTGTGTTATGGCACAAAGAGCTAAAAAGACGATCGTTTCACACGACCTTCAGATCCATGATCACTGCTAAGTGTTATTGTCATGTGCATTTTATACGTCCTTGAACAGCCCATCCTGTTCCGCAAATCCAGCATGGTCCAATGAGAAGAGAAGAACAACGATATGGATTAACAGTTACCTAATCATTTCTGTGCAAAAGGGGAGCTGGGGTGGGGGTTTGGGGCTCGGAACGGTGCAAACCGAAGACAAAGAAAAACAAATCGACTTCGATGGAAGGCAAATAAGATACAGATTGTTTAGCAAACAAACAATCAAAAACAAACAAACAAACAAACAAACAAACAACAAACAATTTCAGAGTGCATGAAATCTACATGAGATGGTCGAATATCGGCAGCACTGAGAAACAGAGAAGCAGTCCTGCTTTTCATCCCCTAGTGTAAAGAAAACCCAACTCATTTTGGCAAAAAAAAAAATCCAAATACGATGTGTTTTTTTTTTTTGTGCGGAAAAGACATGCATCTCTTTTTTTTTGTTATATATATATATATATATATATATATATATATATATATAATATATGTGTGTGTGTGTGTGTGTGTGTGTGTGTGTGTGTGCTGAAGAGAGAGAGAGAGAGAGAGAGAGAGAGAGAGAGAGAGAGAGAGAGAGAGAGAGAGACTTCTAGCATTTTCATTGGGAGACCGAGGCAAACACAGACACCCAAAACTAAACGAGATTAGACATGCAGACAAGCATACTGGGACAGAGAGGGAAGAAAAGTGATAAATGCCTGGAAAGTATTGCCCTTTCTGCTACTCCTCCTTCAAGGTTGTTTCACAGTTGGGAGGGGGTTTACACTTCACTTAACATGTCTGCCTCATGTGCAGTTAACTAGTCGCAATTGGTATGGAAAAGGAACGCGCGCGTGTGCTCGTTTTCGTGTGTGTGTGTGTGTGTGTTGTGTGTGTGTGTGCGTGCGTGCGTGCGTGCGTGTGTGTGTGTGTGTGTGTGTGTGTGTGTGTTTGGCCAATCAGTGAAGGCTGGTCTGCACAATTCTTAGCTGCTGAAAAAATGCTTGTAATAGTTCAGTTGAAGACTTACTGTTGATATTTTTTTTATCTCCCTTGCATCCTTAAACGGTCCTCAAGCATAGTCTCAAAACTTTGCCCTTATATCTGTTATAAAAGATTTTAGGTTTTTTTTTTTCAGCAACATGTTTCTTTTCTACACTTTCTTTTGCTAAACCTTCTACCCTTCACTGGGCTGCTTCGTGTCGCTACTGGATTCCGTTTTTAAACCACTAGTAAGGAGAATACCATGGAATTGTATCTGTATATAATGTCAAGCGACAACAGCCGTAACGAGTTGTGACTGTGTGATGATTTTCATCCAACAGATGAAATGTGTTGAAGTAGGTAGTATGTATATGGTTCTGCCTTCAAGATGGAATATAGAGTTTGTGGTAAGCTGGTAGAGAAAAATGCATATACTATATTCATGACTTTTCGTTTGTTTGTCTTCATCCCGTCCGTCAGTTCCGCCCTTCTCGTTAGATTCTTTACCAAAGGAATAACAAAAAAAAAAGATGAATTATTAGTCTGTGCTTGTTTTCTCCCAGTAAAACCTTAGTAAATATTTCAGGAGTACAACATATACGCATGCTTGCTGAAACACAAGAAAGAAACACAACTGCTCAAATAATTCAGGTATTCGGAGACAGAGAGGAGGAAAGTGATAATTAATGTCTGGAGAGAATTACCTTCCGGTTACTCCTTCTTTGAGGATGTTCACGGTAGATAGGTTTCACTTCACTAAGCAGTCTGATGTACATTTAACAAGTGAAAAATCGATGTAGTAAGGCAGCGCGTGCGTACGTGCTAAATTACATCAATATCATTCGTAGGAACTCAGTAAATAGCGTCTTATATATGTTATATGTCTATAGCAACATTGTCATCATTATTACGGGCAGTTCTCTCTCTCTCTCTCTCTCCCTCTCTCTCTCTCTCTCTCTCTATATTTGGTCCTTCCTGGTTTGAATAATTTCTCTTTAAGTTTTTAAAGAAAGTGATTGCTGAGTGATGACTAGACAAAAACAAAGTGCAAAAATGACATTGCTATACCACCAATCAAATAAAAAAGACAATCACAATATCGACAAAATGCGTTTTTTTTCATTAGTCCTTTGAAAAGAAGGGCAAATGATACGAAAGTAATGAGACAACCCATCATTTAGCTTTCAATTCAATTCAGGAAATGACACATATAAATAACTATGGTGTCAGTAAGAACACACGGCATTGAAAGCTTAGTAGTTCTGTGATTCAGAAGACACATCGGTCGAAACGCGTTGCTCTCTCATTCTGTCCCTCTCTAAAAATCCCCCCCGTCTCTCTCTCTCTCTCTCTCTCTCTCTCTCTCTCTCTCTCTCTCTCTCTCTCTCCCCAAACGGCATATCTTTCCAAGTGGCATATCATCTCATTTTTTTACCGTATCTGCAAAACTCTGTGTAACATGATCAATGTTGTAGACTTCTGCTCTACTTCAAAGTTTTGAACTTGAAAGAGAACTTTTGGCTTTTCTTTGAGAAATCCTGAGCACTTTTTTTCCTCACGTATATGAATGCTTCCTGCTTTAACAAGGCACTGGACCACCAGATATCGAACGCAAGCGTTGGATGCGTGGCATATTTTGGACGTACATGGACCAAAGGATATCAAGTTCACTTGAAGTGTTTCAAGACCAATTCTTACTTTAATTTAATTTTGTTTCGACTAAAGTATGTCCGTAAAACAGGACGTGGAAAAGTATACTCTCCTATCTCTCTCTCTCTCTCTCTCTCTCTCTGTCTGTCTGTCTCTCTGTCTCTCTCTCTCTCCTCTCTCTCTCTCTCTCTCTCTCTCTCTCTCTCTCTCTCATATCACACGTAGGCATGCGTGTGAACGCGCCAAGGCGCTTACGCACGCACCAACGCAATGCCTAAGCATGCACTATACAGGCACGCGCCCCCCCCCCCCCCCCTCCCCACACACACCACACACACACACACACACACACACACACACTGCAGATGTGTTTTATTTAAACGCTTTCTCACTTATCAAGGAAAAGCGAAGTTACAAACGATCAGAGTGATAATAGAAGAGTACATCGTGTACGACCAACTAGATAGTGCTCTTCCTCATGTTTTGAAGTGATTGACAGTGTCAAGAGAGCGACACTTCTCATACAGAGCTTTCAAACGCTGCAAACGACAAGGATTTAGATTGTGGAAGTGAAATGAACACTTTGCCTCCTCAGGACCCTCAACTAACGCAGATTTTTAAGCTGCGTGAAGAAGGTCGAAGTTGATGGGTGATTATTGTCAGGTGACAGTTACCATCGATAATGGTGAGGACTCCTGTTTTCGAACCTTCCATTAAATAGTTAAGAGGAGACAAATTATGCACTTTGGCCTCGGAGCATCAGGTGTAGTATCCGGGGCTCAGTCAGCTGATGTTTGTTTAGTAAAGATGAACAGACCGAGTCATGACAATGAAAGAGTAACAGTTTTGCTTGTTCAGCTGGTATGCTGATCACGAGAGAAAGAGAGAGTGTGTGTGAGAGAGAGAGAGAGAGAGAGAGAGAGAGAGAGAGAGAGAGAGAGAGAGAGAGAGAGAGAGTCGCTGTGATAATTTCATTGTTTATGTTCCATTTATTATTCTTTTATACGAAATGAACATAGATTAACGATGAAAATTCGAAGTGATTGTAATTTTGTCGAGTTTCTTTGCCATGTTGTTCTCACATATCCTTCAAGTGACTTCTGTATTTGTTTTTCTCTCTTAGATGGTTTACACATACATTATTGTAGTGATATCACTGTACATTAATGTTTCATGTTATTTTGGAAGAAAAGAGCTCCTGATAGGGTTTAAAACAAGCCTTGTCCTAAAAGCTGTTGAAAATCATTTGCGTTTGTGAAGAACAATCGATTTGCTTCTTTTGCGGAACTTGATCAGAAATGATCTGACATCTGATCAACGATGTTTTACATGTATAGCAATGCTTTGGTGGGAATCCTTTGACAGTCTATACACTGATGCTCAACACCCTTTGTCCACGTTTACAGCTTGAAGGACTTTTCCCAGTAGTGTCTTTTTTTCTGATTGGTGGTCTGGGAGATGGATCACAACTTTGTGTTCAAAACGTCAATGAGCACGCAGATTGTGTGCTCTGTTTTCACCGTTCTTTTCATGGATGAATGCACACGTCTCTGACATCATAATCCACTTATCAAAGTGACCAGCAAAACGAAGCGAGATTGGGTTTTGTCGTAGCTTAGTTGCGATCGATTTGGATCGAAAGAGCTGATCAATACTTAAGAGTTCACGCCTGTGGGCGAAAATGGACGTTCTCGTGTAGGTTTTTTTTTTTTTTTTTTTAGTTGTGTTACCTTTACCTTGATCCTGGCCTTTTTTTTCTTTTCACTTTCAATTTGTTTGTTGATCTTACTCTACGTGTTTCGACTGCTGTTTGTGTTGCTGTTGGTATTTTTGTTAGATTTATATTTCTTGACTTTTTTCCCCTCCTCCTCCCCTTCCTTCTACTCCAGTTCTTCTCCTTTGTCCTCCGCTTCTTCTTTCTCCTTCTCCTCCTCCTCCATCGACTACTGTTACTACTACTACTACTACTACTACTACTCTTCTACTTGGCCTCCGCTTCTTCTTTCTCTCTACTCCTCCTCCTCCACTACTACTACTACTACTACTACTACTACTACTACTACTCTGTATGTTTGCACATTTCAAACTTTGAATTGTCTCTTCCACTCCTTTGATCTTCCTTTTCTTTATTCATTTCCCTTTGTTTATCTTCCATTTCGCCTCTTCATCTTTTCATTCTTGTTTTTTTTTCCCCCCCCCCCCCCCCCCCCCCCCCCACTCTCATTATTGTTGTCCTTGTTCTTCTTGCTCTTCTTTTTGTGCTTTTTCCTTCTTCTTCTTCTACTTCTTCTTCTTCTTCTTCTTCTCATCTTCTTCTTCTGTCCGTCTGTCTTTCAGTCTTTTCTGTCTGTCTTTCCCTCTGTCTCTCTTCTTCTTTTTTTTCATGTTGATCATGCCTTCTCTCTCTCTCATTCCTCATTTCCTCATTTACCTTCTTTGGATGCCTGGTATTAAATAGTTGTACTTCTTTTTTTTATATAGTACAGTGCACTGTCGCAAAACCATTTCTTCAACACCATAGGAAAAACTAAAACACGTCATTTTCTTCCTTGTCCCATACAACACAAACAAAATGCAATGCAATACAATACAATACAATAACAACACAAAGGCAACACAATACATTGCAACGCCGATAAACAAGACACAGCATCCCCCCCCCCTCCCCCTGAAAGTGCTCTACATTAGCAGATCTGAACAAATCCAAAAGAATACAACACAACACGAGCGCTACGATAGCGTTACATCAAAGCACAGTCTCGCACATTTCTACAGGGAGGCACAGTGCAACTATGCTACTTATATACATTACAGTTGTAATGACATCGGAAGATTACTGCAAGCGTTGCAGAGCACAGTCGAGTCGAGTAGAGTGGAGAAGAGAAGAATAAAGAAGTGCTCAACGAGGTGTAATATCCACAATTTGACACCCACCACACAAGCAGTCAGTGTGGTCATATCCAGGCTGGTGGTGGATACTCTGACCCTGATCATACCAACGATCACTTTTCGTCTTCAAGGACAAGTGAGGGAGGGAGGTTAGAAGACGTATTTGATACCGCACTGGTAACCTAGAAAAACAACATTTAATTTTTACACACATACACACACACACACACACACACACACACACGTGATCATTCTTTTGCATGTCCCCTGACAAATCAAACTCGCTACAGCTGACTGATCCAAGTGCTGTGCCAACGAAGCTAATCAGGTGGACACAAAGGGCGATGCTTCATTGCTCCAGGGCAATAATTGATCTCCCCCACTGCCTTGGTACGCAGTACAGGTTCATCTCGTTTCACAAATTTCACGTGAAGTGTTTCTTCGATCGGTGGATGTCTCTTTTGATGTCATGAGCCACAAGCGTCGGTCGTCCTCGTACATATTAATCATTGGACCTGGTCACCACTCCCAGCGTCATTCTGACAAGTTCTGCTGGACTGTATGGGAGACGGCCACTGTAGTCATGTGTGTGTGTGTGTGTGTGTGTGTGTGTGTGTGTGTGTGTGTGTGTGTGTGTATGTGTGTTATGGTGTGTGTGTGTGTGTGTGTGTGTGTGTGTGTTGTGTGTGTGTGTGTGTGTGTGTGTGTGTGTGTGTGTGTGTGTGTGTGTGTGTGTGTGCGTGTGCGCGCGCGCGCGCGCGCGCGCGCGCGCGCGCTATGTAGTTGTTCTTCAGTTTAACGTCCTTCCACTAAAAGTGATTTAGACAAAACGCACTTGTGTGTGTGTGTGTGTGTGTGAGTGTGTGTGTGTGTGGTGTGTGTGTGTGTGTGTGTGTGTGTGTGTGTGTTCTGTTCGTGTGTATGTGTGTGTGTGTGTTGTGTTGTGTTGAGCGTGTGCGTGTGAGAGAGAGAGAGAGAGAGAGAGAGAGAGAGAGAGAGAGAGAGAGAGAGAGAGAGAGAGAAGAGAGAGAGAGAGAGAGAGAGAGAGAGAGAGAGAATGTGTTGTGTGTGTGTGTGTGCGCGCGTGTGTGCGCGCGGCGTGTGTGTGTGTGTGTGTGTGTGTGTGTGTGTGTGTGTGTGTGTGTGTGTTCAGACCTTCGATTTTGTGGGGCAACTTGAAAGCACAACGTGTGTAACTTCCAGCGTGGAGCAGACATGGTTTGTGGCATTTATCGCCATCTTGACAGAGTGTGTAGACTGGATGCTTATTGATTAGTGGCATTTGACTACCACCGTTCTACTGATTCCAAACCCTTGCCACCCTCACTCCCTCCCTCTACTCTGTAATCTCTATCCTTTGTTGCCGTTCGGGGGAAAAACCGGTCTGATCAAACATCTGCTGGCACTGACGATGGATGCTGGCAGGTTTGCTCATATCGATATTACGTTTTAATCCGTTTAAAAAAAATAGAGCAGAAAAAATGGCAAAGCGAGTGTTTCTGCTTTCAGTGACGATGGCCTTTGCATGCGGAGTTAGAAAAAGGAATACATTATTCTGGAAGCGTCATAAATGTGTAAACCAGTGGTCAAATTCGTTGGTCAAGGATTATGATCTGAAAACAAACTCTGTGTGTGTGTGTGTGTGTGTGTGTGTGTGTGTGTGTGTGTGTGTGTGTGTGTGTGTGAGAGAGAGAGAGAGAGAGAGAGAGAGAGAGAGAGAGAGAGAGAGAGAGAGAGAGAGAGAGAGGGGAGGGAGAGGGGGGGGGGGGGGGGGGGGAAGCATACACTATTTGAATATTCGGTCACTTGAATCTAAAATATAAAGCAGCAACAGAAAGTGACTAAAATAATTATGTTGATTGCCTTTAGCGCTTCTGTCACAACGAACTGTTAAGACTTGGTGACACACTTGACATTGTAACAAAAATTCATTGAATGCAAAACAGTGTTCATTAACAAATGAAGTTATTGATGCATATTTCAGGTTACTTTAACGCAGTTGACCCTGCAATAACGTATTTCATTTTATGGGTCAAGATCTGCAGACTCATTGATCTGTGGAAGTCTCTTCGCTATGCTTGTCGAAACTGATAACAGATGCCAATTTCTGATTTCATTACCTATTCAGTTTTGCCTTGTCTGCCTGTCTGTCTGTCTGTCTGTCTGTCTGTCTGTCTCTTCTGTCTGTCTGTCTGTCTGTCTCTCTCTCTCTGTCTGTCTCTCTGTCCTGTCCCCTTCTCTCTCACCCTCTCCCTCTCATTCTCTCACTCTCTCTCTCATCTCTCTCCCTCTCCCCCCCCCCCCCCCCCCCCATTATATAAAAAGGGTGACTTTAATAATCCAGACAACTACAGAGGGATCTCGCTGTGCAACATCGGCAGTAAATTATATAGTGCTATTGTTAATAGAAGACTTCAAGAATGGGTCGAAGAGAGTAAGTTACAGGTAAATTTCAAGCTGGATTTAAACGAAATTATTCGACTTAAGATCATATGTTTACTTTGATGGCCATTGTTCAAAAACAGTGTCGTCTAAATCAAAAATTATATGTACCTTTTATTGATTTTGAAAAAGCATTTGACTCTGTCACCAGGAGTGTTTTTGTGGCCAATTTGGGTGAAGCATGGAATCAGAGGTAAATTATATAATTGTTTGTGGAGCATGTATGACCCTAGCTCTGTGAAAGCGAGAGTGAGACGCAGATCATCTCTAACAGATTATATAAACTGCACATTGGGAGTTAAACAAAACAAGGGCATGTCTGTTGTTCCATTTCTTTTTCCTGTGTTTATTAATGAATTAACTTTAGAAGTAATACATAATGGTAAACACGGAGCTCAGTTAGTATACGATGCATTGGAGATTTTCATCCTCCTCTTAGCTGAAGACGTTATATTAATGTCAGAAACGATAGTTGGTCTCCAGAATCAATCAGATACTTTAGAAAGAGCCTCTGCATCACTCCAATTGAAAGTAAACATAGCAAAAAGTAATATCATAGTGGAGAGGTGGACATGGACATCTTGCTGCACAGGAAAAATGGATGTACAATGGAATGGCTATGCCAGTGGTGAATGTCTGTAAGTACTTGGGTGTATATTTTTCAACACGTTTAAGTTTCGGTTTTGCTTGCAAAGACCTTGTAAGTGGAGCTAAACGTTGCTTACTTTGTACTTTAAAGAAACTGCGTATGCTTAATAATGAGTCTCTTACACTGTTTTTAAAGTTGTTCGATTCTCAAATTCAACCCATAGTACAATACGGAGCTGAGTTATGGGGTCTTGATACTGCTTCTATACACATTGAAAAGATTCATTTAAATGCACTGAAAAAAGTTTGTCAGTGTTTCAATGCAAACGCCAAATGATTTAGTTTATGGGGAGACTAATAGGTATCCAATTCATTTACTTTCTGTAGTAAGGTGCATTCGTTACTGGCTAAAAATAACCCGGGTGGTACCTAGCAGATTACCACATAAAGCAGGGGTAAGAATAATTGGGCCTCTAAAATGAGGTTAAAACTGTACGAATTTGGGTTTGGCTTTGTGTGTGGGAGAATCAAGGTGTAGATGACATAAATAGTTTTATTTGTGTGTTCCAACAAAGGTTAATGACTGTAACTGGCAAAGATGGAATTCTCATATCGAGGACAGTCGCCGATTTGATGTTTACAGAGTGTTAAATCGTGCACACTCTGTATTCCAAAGTACTTATCAATGCAAATTAACAGACATATTAAAAACATATTGTCACTAAATTTAGATTTGGTGTGTCGGATATCTATGTACATTCTAACCGTTCTCGGCCTTTTATTGATCATAATTTTACATGTCCACTCTGTCATGAAGATGATGAAAATGAAGTTCATTTGTTCTGTCCTGTCCTGTACTATAAGTTATCAGACAGAAATTAATCCCACTTAAGTATCTAAGAAAACGTTGTTTCTTCAAACTCATTATGTTAATGGCATCATCGAATGAAAACACTACCAAACAGTTTGCTTTGTGTTTGTATTAAGCTTTCAGAATGCGAAATGATGTGTTAAGATCACAAATGTTAAGTTTGTCAAATTGAGTTTGCATTGATGAATTGCGCGATTTGTCATTTATTTACTCCCTTCTAAGGGGCTATGGCCTTTACGAATAAACATCTGCATCTGCATCTGCATCTGCATCTCTCTCTCTCTCTCTCTCTTTGAGAGAATGTTCTTCTCTCTCTCTCTCTCTCTCTCTCTCTCTCTCTCTCTCTCTCTCTCTCTCTCTCTCTCTCTCTCTCTCTCTCTCTCTCTCTCTTAGTCCTCCTCCTCTTCCTGTTCCCACCTCCTCCTCCTCCTCCTTTTTTCTTCTTTTCTGTTCACGTCTCTTTCACCCACTTTGCACTGGTCCAAATGTCCAAATTTTACTTCCACATACAATCTAAACTGCCTACCCCCCCCCCACACACACACACACACACACACACACACACACACACACACACACACACACACACACACACACACCACCCCTTACTTCTTTCTTCATATTCTTTAATTTCTCTTTTTTCTTTCCTCTTCCTTTTTCTCTTGTCTTTCTTGTCTGTCTTGTTCTTGTTTTTTTTTTCCTTGTTTTTTTTCTTTTTTTTTTTTTTTTTGCCCTCATTTTCCTCAAAGTGCAAATCAGTGCAAACACATTTCAATAAATTAAGAAATATTGAAATGCAATATTCCCTTTGGTCCAGTACAATACAATGGAATACAGCACAATGCAATACAACACGATGCACTGCAAATAAACCAGACAGAACATTACCTTGATTCGCCCAGCACAACAGATTAAACGCATTTCTGCAAAAGAATACAACACAGTACACAGTTCTCTGACAAAATTGCAGCAATTGCAGGCCAGCACCACGCATTTCTGCAGTACAGCATATTGCAGTACATGATGTATCCTACATTAGTAAAAAATGGTCATCCTAGCAACTATGGTATAGTATAGTATAGCATAGCATAGCATAGCATAGTAGTGGAGAACTTTTGATCCCAGATAATACAATCGATCATGATCAACCCCCAAGGGCAGAAGGGGTAGGAGACCTAGCTAACACTACACTTTTAACCCAGAATGATAACATATTCATATGCACACACACACACACACACACACACACACACACACACACACAACACACACACACACACACACACACACACACACACACACACACACACACACACGTACACACACACGGTCATATACACAAAACTCCACTCTCTTTGTTGGGTAGATGGGATCAATACTTGCCAGTCTACACAGGGAGTGTCCGCACAAGTATCAGCCTGCATACACAGAAAACAAGAAAGATAAAAAGAAAGGAGAGAGTGTATGAACTAGGTACTTATTGATCATTGGCAGTTGCATACAGACGTCTTATGGATTCCAGTCTAGAGCTCCTTTGTCATTCCACGCTCTGCTCCAGCCTCCATTATCTTTCTGGCGAAAACAGTCTAAACATCTGGTGGCAACGCGATTTCTCGGAGGTTGTTTATCCAATTTTCCTCAAATCGACATTACGTTTTGCACGATTTAAAACTGAACAGAGGAAACGAAAAAGCGCGAGTGTTTCTGATTTCCATACAGATGCAACACGTATCTGATTCAATAGTTTTTTGATACAAGAGCATACATTATACTATTTAAGTGTCAGAAATATGCAAACACTGGTCAAAATCGGCGGTCAATGATATAAGCTGAACAAAAAACTGGGACGGAGAGAGAGAGAGAGGGGGGGGGGGGGGAGGGAGGGAGGAGAGAGAGAGAGAGAGAGAGAGAGAGAGAGAGAGAGAGAGAGAGAGAGAGAGAGAGAGAGAGAGAGAGAGAGAGATAGAGAGAATGACGGAGACAGACAGACAGTCAGAGGTTTAAGCCTCCAATCCAGTATTTGTTGATTGTGAAAGCAACCTCTACAACATTAACCAACAAGAGACAATGACTGAACTTGCCTTCAGTGCTTCTGTCGCAATGAACCGTTTAGATTTTGTGACATGTGACACTGTTAACCAAACAATTCAACTGAATGGAAGACAACACTCAATAAAAAAAAATGAATCTATCAACACATGTGCCAGTTTACTTTTCCTCAGTAGCTCCAGTTACGACCGAAGTAACACATTTCGCGTCGTTGGTTCCAGGCTGGCAGGTTCATCGATCTGTGGAAGCGCCTTTGCTGAGTTCGTCAAAACGGGTGACAGATGCCAATGCTGATTTGATCAGCTCTCTCTCTCCTCTCTCCCCCCCCTCTCTCTCTCTCTCTCTCTCTCTCTCTCTCTCTCTCTCTCTCTCTCTCTCTCTCTCTCTCTCGTGGTAGGCAAACCTTGTGTGAATTCCATGTACTGTCATGGGTGCATACATAATGGATTAATGCAAAAAGCGGCTGAAGAAGCGGACAGGACGTGACTGATGTTCCTTGCAATGTATCAAATCCAAAGCCACCATGTTGCTACACCTGTGTCACGTTTAGTTCGTGTCAGTATGTTTGGTATCAGCACATTCATGCGAAACATTGTCGTATTGACGTGCTGGTGCATCCTAAAGGCGGATGCTTACGTACATTTTCTCCGTGATCGAACAATGATTAGCAAAGTACAGGACACAGGAGAAGCATCCGTTTATATACAATCAGAAGGGACGCTGCTGAATGCCACAGACGCAGCTCAGCCCCAGTACAGTGTCGCTTCTTGTGGGATGGTTCATGACGACCAGATCGCTCCCTGGGCCCTGCTTATTGTTGGCGTCGAAATTTGACAGGACAGTGTTGCTGCATATGAGGGAATTAACAGGACAGTGTTGCTGCGTATGAGGATAGTGTTGCTGCGTATGAGGACAGTGTTGCTGTGTATGAGGACAGTGTTGCTGTGTATGAGGGAATTGACAGGACAGTGTTGCTGTGTGTGAGGGAATTGACAGGCCAGTGTTGCTGTGTATGATGAGGGAATTGACAGGACAGTGTTGCTGTGTATGAGGACAGTGTTGCTGTGTATGAGGGAATTGACAGGACAGTGTTACTGTGTGTGTGATGAGGACAGTGTTGCTGTGTATGAGGGAATTGACAGGACAGTGTTGCTGTGTGTGTGAGGGAATTGACAGGACAGTGTTGCTGTGTATGAGGGAATTGACAGGACAGTGTTGCTGTGTATGAGGACAGTGTTGACTGTGTATGAGGGAATTGACAGGACAGTGTTAGGGAATGTGTGTGTGTATGAGGACAGTGTTGCTGTGTATGAGGGAATTGACAGGACAGTGTTGCTGTGTATGTGTATGAGGGAATTGTCAGGACAGTGTTGCTGTGTATGAGGACAGTTTTGCTGTGTATGAGGACAGTGTTGCTGTGTATGGGACAGTGTTACTGTGTATGAGGACAGTGTTACTGTGTATACTGTGTATTGACAGGACAGTGTTACTGTGTATGAGGACAGTGTTACTGTGTATGTAAGGGAATTGACAGGACAGTGTTGCTGTGTATGTGAGGTAATTGACAGGACAGTGTTGCTGTGTATGTAGGGAATTGACAGGACAGTGTTGCTGTGTATGTGAGGGAATTGACAGGACAGTGTTACTGTGTATGTGAGGGAATTGACAGGACAGTGTTACTGTGTATGCGAGGGAATTGACAGGACAGTGTTACTGTGTATATGAGGTAATTTTACAGGACAGTGTTACTGTGTATGTGTAGGACAGTGTTACTGTGTATGAGGAGGACAGTGTTACTGTGTATGAGGACGTTACTGTGTTACTGTGTATACTGTGTGTATGAGGACAGTGTTACTGTGTATGAGGACAGTGTTACTGTGTATATGAGGGAATTGGCAGGACAGTGTTACTGTGTATGTGAGGGAATTGACAGGACAGTGTTACTGTGTATGAGGACAGTGTTACTGTGTATGAGGATAGCGTTACTGTGTATGAGTTACTGACAGTATTACTGTGTATGAGGGCAGTGTTACTGTGTATGTGAGGGAATTGACAGGACAGTGTTACTGAGTATATGAGGGAATTGACAGGACAGTGTTAGTGTGTATGAGGGCAGTGTTACTGTGTATGAGGGCAGTGTTACTGTGTTTAAGGACAGTGTTGCTGTGTGCGAGGGAATTGACAGGACAGTGTTACTGTGTATGAGGACAGTGTTGCTGTGTATGAGGGAATTGACAGGACAGTGGTTTTGTGTATGTAAGGGAATCGACAGGACAGTGTTGCTGTTTATGAGGGAATTAACAGGACAGTGTTGCTGTGTATGAGGACAGTGTTGCTGTGTTGCTGTGTATGAGGACAGTGTTGCTGTGTATGAGGGAATTGACAGGACAGGACAGTGTTGCTGTGTATGAGGGAATTGACAGGATAGTGTTGCTGTGTGTGAGGACAGTGTTGCTGTATATGAGGACAGTGTTGCTGTGTATGAGAATTGACAGGACAGTGTTGCTGTGTGTGAGGGAATTACAGAACAGTGTTGCTGTGTATGAGGGAAGTTAACAGGACAGTGTTGCTGTGTATGAGGGAATTAACAGGACAGTGTTGCTGTGTATGAGAGAATCGACAGGACAGTGTTGCTGTGTATGAGGGAATTAACAGGACAGTGTTGCTGTGTATGAGGGAATTAACAGGACAGTGTTGCTGTGTATGAGGGAATTAACAGGACAGTGTTGCTGTGTATGAGGGATTAACAGGGACAGTGTTGCTGTGTATGAGGGAATTAACAGGATAGTGTTGCTGTATGTGAGGGAATTGACAGGACAGTGTTGCTGTGTATGAGGACAGTGTTGCTGTGTATGTGAAGGAATTGACAGGACAGTGTTGCTGTGTATGTGAGGGAATTGACAGGACAGTGTTGCTGTGTATGAGGGAATTGACAGGAAAGTGTTGCTGTGTATGAAGGAATTGACAGGACAGTGTTGCTGTGTATGAGAGAATTGACAGGACAGTGTTGCTGTGTATGAGGGAATTGACCACGAGTAGTGGGCGGGGCGGGGGGGGGGGGGGGGGGGGGGGGGGGGTGATGACGTCGAAAAGGTTTGTTCAAGTAGAAAAAAAAAAAAATCCCTTCTTTCTAGCATGAAAAGTTGGTTCATTCCACTGGAACTGCTGTCCATTTTCTGATAGGACAATAATCTAATGCGGAGTGACACATTCTTCTTACCAGCCATCGGCTCCGTCTCCATGTCTGGCATGCGTACAGGAAAATGAAGTATACGAGTGCATGCACACAGGAGTGTGATCTTGTATTTCATGGAGATGTTCATGTCCTTCGATACATATTTAATCTGGACAGTACCACGGCTACCTTTGCTGCTATTGAGAGGATTTCTGGTTTGGATTCCTCACTGCTAATGATGTATCCCATGTAAGTAAATTGTTAAACAGATTCCAACTTTTGACTATGATCGGTTATGTAAATACTAGTGGTGGTGTTGTGGTCAGCCATCAACCTGGTCATTTCGCTACTGATTTTCATGCCATTCAGTAGCTTCTTTGCCTGTCAGGCCATCAATATCAAATGCATGTCGAAGGTTTGTGGTGGTTCCTCCTCCAATGCTGTTCAAGCTGATATGATACTCCGGTGCACCATCCATAAAATGTTCCGGGATATATGAAAAATGAGACAAATAAAAGGCAGCCCTGACACACTCCAACTGAAGTATGGAACATTCTTCAATAGCGCCACTTATAAACACTGTCTTTGCTATTTTGGAGTACAGTTGCTGGACGTTGTTGATAAGCCTCTGTGCGGTCTTTAATGTCTTCAGAGTTGTCTATAGATTCCTTCTGACCGACTCTGTCAGATGCCTTTGTGAATTTTATGAAGAACTGGTAGAATTCCTTCTAGTACTAGAGAGGTTTTTTTTTTCTCGAATGATACGTAAGTATTTGGGATTTGTTGTTGTTGTTGTTTTCGAAAGGTACGTACGACAATAGTATAATTATGTTTGCGGTTGCAGTCTATTCAGAATGATTGTGAACATTACTTTGCTGGAGTGGGTGATCAAGCATATAGCGCGAGAGTTCTGGCAGTGTACAGAAACAGTGTCTTAAAAACAGTGATGCTTATCAGTCCCTGGTCTGCTCTAGTCCCCAGTGTGCCAAATTGTGTTGCGGATGGCGGTCAGAATATCAATAATTAGATCTCCGTCAAGAGTTCTACAGAGATGTAATCGATGTCTGCAGGCTGTCCACATTCTCGCAAATTCACTGCAGCTGAGACTTCAAGGGTTATTGGAAAGTCACCCACACTGGAAGAACACTTTGATCTCCTGTGTTCTCTCTCTCTCTCTCTCTCTCCTCTCTCTCTTCTCTCTCTCTCTCTCTCTCTCTCTCACACACACACACACACACACACACACACACACACACACACATATACACACACATATATATATATATATATATATATATATATGTATGTCTGTCTGTCTATTTATCTGTCTGTCTGGTCTGTCTGTCTGTCTGTCTGTCTGTCTCTCTCTCTCTCTCTCTCTCTCTCTCTCTCTCGTTCCGCATCTCTGTCTCTCAGTCTATCTCTGTCACTCTTTCTCTCACTGCCTCTGTCTGTCTGTCTGTCTGTCTGTCTGTCTGTCTCTGTCTCTCTGTCTCCTTCCTCTCTATCACTCTGTATCTGTCTCTGCTGTCTATCTCTGTCTCTGTCTGCGTCTCTGTCTGTCTGTCTCTGTCTGTCTGTCTGTCTGTCTGTCTGTTGTCTCTCTCACTGACAGTCTGTAAGTTTGTCTCTCTGTTTTAAGAATTCTGAGCAATATTCGGACCACTTTTGTGATAATGTCTTCTTCGTGTGACTTTAATAGAGCTTAACTTTGCTTGTGTTTGTTCAGGCTCTTCCCAATCTTAAAAGCTTTTTTTTTGAATTGTTGTTGTCTAGTTTCCCCCAGTATTCTGAAAACTGTTGCTGAGCCTCGTTTTCCTTTGCGTTCTTCATTTCTTCATCGATTCTTTTCTTTCAGCAATATCACACGTATCCAGTTGTTGCTTGAGATCCGTTGTCTTGATTTCCATCCGGTCATTCTGTTGCTTCCCCTGTCATCACTAGGTGCCTAAAGACTTTCTTCTAGGAATAGGAATAGTGGCTAGAATGGTCCTGCTATGGCCGCCTGGAACTGTTCAACGATGTCAGGATCTTTAGGTCTGTCAAGACTGAATTTGAGACGCTTGAGAGTGAAGCACAACGATCAAATACAAACAAACGAATGAACAAAAACTACAGTATAGTGTTTAATATTTGAGAGAAGTAAAAACATGTCTCACATAGCATGATTCAATATAAAATAGAATGTACAGTAAAGTATACGATATACGATGGCTATTTGATAGCGTATGGTACGTACACCTATCACCTTTCACCTGTCCCAGAGTCTTGGAGACTGTTGTGTCGTCACAGAAGACTTCGCAACCAGCCTTCTCCACTCCTCCCGGTTCTCAGACGCTCTTAGGCCGCTGATGAGTGGAGGCCATCCCATAAACTGATGCTGCCCCCCCACCCCCCACCCCCCACCCCCCCTTCCCACCCCCGGTGTTAAAGCATACAACAGTATAATCAATGTCAGGCTATGTGCGTTCATTTCTGCAGTTGTTGCTGTGTTCTGGGCAGAGAATACGGGCAAGCATGGAACGCTTTGGAGGGAAGGGGGGAATTAGATGGGACGGGGGAGGCTTGGTTATATGTACATTGTGATGGTGGTGTTTTGTTTTTAGAGCGTTGGTGTCGCAAGCAGCATTCGTTTGGGCGTGAAATCATGCCATCAGGGAAGCAAGAATCACCCGAAGCGTTTGTTATCTGTCTTTCTTCTTGCAGTCTCTCGAGAAATGGAACCGACGATGCCCTCCTGTAGTAGCGATGCTGTTACCAACAGGGCTAATCAGGCAGACACAGAGGCCGAATGGGGGTGTTCCAAAGCAATAATCGATCGCCCCCTCTGGTTTGACACTCAACTCAGGTCCGGCTCGCTCCTTTGATTCTTTGTTGGTCGCTTCTTTGATCAGTGGGAATCACTATTGAGTTTGTGGAGCAAAAAAAAAAAAAAACACACAAAAAAACTGTTGGTTCTGCTCGTGCTCGTCAATTACTGGGTCACATGACTCCTGTCGTCCCCTCCGACAGAGACTGCAGGACCATGGATAAGATTGCTGCTGTGTAGCGTGTGTGTGTGTGTGTGTGTGTGTGTGTGTGTGTGTGTGTGTGTGTGTGTGTGTGTGCGTGCGTGCGTGCGAGCTTCCGTGCGTGTATGTGTGTATGTGTGTGTGTGTGTGTGTGTGTGTGTGTGTGTGTGTGTGTGTGTGTGTGTGTATGTGTGTGCGCGCGCGCGCGTGTGTGTGTGTATGTGTGTGTGTGTGTGTGTGTGTGTGTGTGTGTGGTGTGTGTGTGTGTGTGTGTGTGTGTGAGCGCATCTGTGCGTACTTGGTTGAATGCAGAGAGAGAGAGAGAGAGAGAGAGAGAGAGAGAGAGAGAGAGAGAGAGAGAGAGAGAGAGAGAGAGAGAGAGAGAGAGAGATGTTCTGTCTAACTGTCTGTGTCCAAACCTTTCGATTTTGTGATGGCGATGTTGAAATCACAACTGTGTAACTTCCTTTAGGACACGGCAGAAGAGGTATCACAAATCGGAGTCTTGTGTTACGTTATCAATGTCTTGGCAGAGTGAGTGCACCAGCTGTATATTGATAAACCGTACTTGCATCCAGTCACTCTGCCCCTACCCCCCCTCCGCCCCCCCCCCCCCCCCCCTCCCTGCCATGGGCGAAAGCGGATATGTGTATGATGGCGTAACACGATTGCTGAGTCAGTAGAGAGAGAGAGGGGGGGGGGGGGGGGGGGGTGGAATGGAGGAGAGAGAGGTAGGCAGGCAGACAGAGACAGACAGACAGACAGACAGACAGACAGACAAATAGGTAGCCAGACAGACAGACAAACACACACACAAAAAAGAATGGGACAGACAGACTGACAGAGACAGACAGGGAGAGAGAGATAGAGGTGCAGAGAGAAAGAGAAAGAAACAAAGAAACAAATGAGGCAGACTGACAGAGAGAGAGAGAGAGAGAGAGAGAGAGAGAGAGAGAGAGAGAGAGAGAGAGAGAGAGAGAGAGAGAGAGAGAGAGAGAGAGAGAGAGAGGAACGAATGAAAAAAAAAGTTCTCACTTGAAGTATTTAGTCGTTGTGTCAATCGATTCATCAACACATCTCAACAAAAGTAGTAGCTGTCACCATATCAATTTGTTACCTGTGATATTGAATCACTGCGCATGTGCATGAAAAGAATATACTAGAAAAAAAAAAAAGTAACTAAACGTATTTATGCATATACTAATGTACACATCTGTGAGTGGTTTATCTACAGGGCGTAAAGAACACGTCTTGTGTAGCTGACTCCATTAGTCCGTGGATGCTTCTTTTGTTTAATTCATCAAAATTGATGACGAATGTCTATTCATCCTTCATCTGTCATTCGACCGAACACTCCCACACATTGTTTTACCCTTATACAGATTACTCTCTCTCTCTCTCTCTCTCTCTCTCTCTCTCTCTCTCTCTCTCTCTCTTAGTACAACAGTATTCGCCCAAATGTTTTCAAAATTACTCCACCTCATTCCGAAAACCAGTATCTGATAAGAATTTTGACATGTGAAAATGCTAGTATTACCCGAAAAAAGGAACTATACATGGCGGAAATTTAACTCTTATAAACAGGCAAGACTTGACTACTTTATGATCACTGAAGAATTAATGATGGAAGTTATGATGTTTGCATAGATCCTGGATATCGATCAGATCATTCTCTTGTCACATTGCTTTTAAAAAAAGATCATTTCAAACGCGATAGACCTTTTTGGAAATTCAACAATAGTTTATTAAGAGATAAGCAATATGTTTCAAAAATTAGAGAACTGATCAGCGATATCAAGAAACAGTATGCATTACCTGTATACAACTTAGATAATATGCATAAAATTAGTAATGAAGACCTCTCTTTTCAAATTGAAGATCAGCTCTTTTTTGAGACATTGATGCTTGAAATAAGAGGCAAAACAATCTCTTATAGTACTTATAAGAAAAAAAAATGGATTCTCAAAGAGAACATGACCTAGAAACAAAAAATAAAAAAACATTGAACAGAATTTACAAGAAGAAACTATTCCTCATTTAGAAAACCTGAAAACAGAATTGCAAGAAATCAGGAATCACAGACTTGAAGGCATGGCAATGCGCTCGGGAGTTCACTGGCTAAGTCAAGGGGAAAAGGGAATAAATATTTTTGCTCTCTGGAAAATAGAAATTTTCTTGATAAATCTATCCCTTTTTTTAGAAAAAGAGGACGGTTCAGTCATTTCTGAACAAAAAAGTATCCTCCTTGAGATAAACAATTTTTATGAACAATTATACAGCTTTAGAGATGTAACTGATATAAATATTTCTGAAGAGCTTCCAGATGCTCCAGTATTATCTGAGGAGGAGAGTTCCTCATTAGAGGGGTTGATTACACTAGAAGAGGCAGCTACTGCTCTGAAACAGATGAAAAATTTTAAGAGCCCTGGGCCAGATGGGTTTACCGTTGAATTTTTAAAGTTTTTTCTTTGTAGATATTGGAATTTTCCTTGTACGTTCAATTAATGAAGGTTTTGCTAAAGGCCATTTATCAACTACCCAGCGACAGGGAACCATAATATGTATCCCCAAGGAAGGGAAGCCGAAAAGATTTGTGAAAAACTGGCGCCCCATCTCGTTGTTGAACACCACATATAAGATAGCTTCTGCTTGTGTTGCCAATCGATTGAAAAGCGTTCTTCCAAACATTATACATGAGAGTCAAAGAGGTTTTTTTTGAAGGGCAGATTTATTGGAGAGAATATAAGGTTGATGTATGACATGTTATTGTACACTGATAAGGAAAACATTCCAGGTATGCTCTTTTTAGTTGACTTTGAGAAGGCGTTTGATAGTGTCTCATGGTCATTCTTACATAACTGTCTTAAATTTTCAAGTTTGGACCTGACTTAATAAATTGGATAAGAACATTTTATTCACAAATTTCTACTTGTATTTCTGTCAATGGCCAGTACTCCCCATGGTTTTCCGATTGAGAGAGGGGTGAGGCAGGGGGACCCATTATCCCCTTATCTATACCTAACTTGTGCTGAGGTCCTGTCATTAATGATTCGCTCTAATGAGCATATTAAAGGAATTAAAGTTGTTAACAGGGAAACATTACTGTCACAATTTGCTGACGACGCTAGTTTATGTCTAGACGGTTCAGAAAGATCTTTTAACGAGGCAGTATCAGTCCTTACTACATTTTCACAAATTTCAGGTTTAAAAATCAATTTTGACAAGTCACAAGTAGTATGGCTGGGGAGTAGAAAGAATTGTGGAATTAAATTTATGAGAGACAAAAATTTTGTTTGGGATCCAGGTACTTTCAAAATTCTTGGTATCAAATTCTCCACTAACACAAATATTATTGTACAGATTAATTTTGAAGATAAACTTTCTGAAATAAAAAGAGTCCTTGCTTTTTGGAAAAAAAGAAATATAACTCCTTTTGGAAAAATAACTGTTATTAAAACTTTGGCATTTTCTAAAATTGTTCATTTATTGATTAACCTACCAGACCCCCCAGAGGATTTTATCATTGCTTTAGAAAAAGAATTGTATAGTTTCTTATGGAACGGTAAAAAAAGTAAAATAAAAAAATCTGTGATTCAAAAGCAGTACTGTGAAGGTGGACTAAAAATGTTAAATGTAAAAAAATTTCTTTCTTCTATGAAGATAAGTTGGCTGAGAAGATTAACGTATGAGTCGGGTTGGCGGGAATTTACCATTAATATGTTCCCTAAGCTGGACAGTATGAAAAAACTTTGGTGCTGAATTGCTAATGTTATTATGCAAGAGGTCAATAACCCATTCTGGAATGATGTGATGAAACACTACAAGAAACTGTGTTCAAAGTGCTGTCCGACCACAGTACATGACTTCATGTCAGAGTGTATTCATTACAATATTAAAATTTTAAGAGATAAAAAAAGTTATTTTTGTACAGGAATGGTGTAATTATGGCATTTTCTTCATTAAACACTTGATTAATGAAAATGGGCATTGGATGACCTTCCATGAATTTTTAATTAATTATCAAGGTATAAGAACAAACTTTCTCTTGTATGAAGGCATAATAAATGCCATTCGCAACTATTGCCAACAACTTAATATTATCATAACTAACCAATATAAACTCGTAGACCAAAAAGCCTGGTTTTGCATTAAAAGAGGCAACACAAATATGTACAAAAAACTTTAAATGAAAATAATGCCTTTCCCGCTGCTATTAATAAATGGAATAATCTTTTTGTAAATCTGAATTGGAAACAAATATTCCTTCAAATTTATAAAGTTTCTACTGACGTCCAGCTTAGATGGTTCCAATGTCGACTTCTACATAGATTGCTGCCAACCCAGAAATACTTATTTCAATGCAAAATTGTTGATTCACCATTATGTAACTTTTGTGATCATGAACAACAGACGATTACACACATGCTTTTCGACTGTAATATTGTGCAGCGGTTTTGGAGAAATCTTCAAAACCTGCTAATGGATAAATGTCATCACTGCGCTAATCTGTTTTTTGAGAAAGAGTTGGTTCTGTTTGGAGTGAAACATAATGTGGAAACTGACAAAGCTCTTAACTTTATTCTGTTGTTTGCTAAGTTTTATGTTTACAAATGTAAACTACAAAATAACCACCCAGACCTTCATGTTTTCCTAACAATCTTAAGCTTCAGATTTAAATTAAAAAATACTTAGCCTTTCTGAACTGTGATTCAGATCAATTTGACAAAACCTGGTTTCCCTATTCCTCTATCATTTCTAGCTTTATTGTGACTTGTGTTAAACAACTCTTATATATGTACATATGGTCCCAACTTTTGTTGTAATTACCCATCTTAACATTTTTCCCCCTCTCTCTCAGCCTCTCGCGCCTGCCACACCCCTTGTTTTTTTTGTTTTTTTTTTGTTTTTTTTGTTTTTTTTTTTTTTTTTTCTGAGGCTACTCATTTCTGTGTGTGTGTGTGTGTGTGTGTGTGTGTGTGTGTGTGTGTGTGTGTGTGTGCATTTATGCATATATATCCTGCATATAATTCAATTCATGTATGTTTGTGTGTGTGTCTGCGACTTTTTTTTTTTTTTTTTTTTGTTTTGTTTTGTTTTTTGTTTTGTTTTTATTTAGGGGGGGGGGGGGGGGCATGCATGTTTGTTCTTTTATTGTGTCTGACTTCTGTGTTTTTGTACAATAATTATGATACATATGTCTTTTCTTTTGTGTGCATGCCTGTTTAAGGGGGGGGGGGGGGGGGGGGGGGGGGGGGAAGAAAAGAAAAAAAGAAATTGAAAAACTCTTTGCAAATACTTTCCTAGCATGATATATAATTCCAACATATACATGGTGTCAGTTAAGTCAACTCATTCTCCCATTCATTCCTTCAAATACATAGACCATCAAGATAAATGTCATAGGATACTTTGATTTGAACTCTTTATTATAACAACCAATATTTGTACGTACATGAATTTGTTATTTGATGAATGCCTACGCATAGAAAGAAAAACAAATAAGTTTTTGTCACATCCTCAATGATGTCTGAAATAATTTTGTCAGACTTCTGTTTTCAGTATGCCGTCTTCCTTTTTGAAATAATTCGTAACGTTACCCAACTTGTGACAGAGGCCATTGAGGCATAAGTTATTAAATGTTCGAGTTCGAGTTCTCTCTGTCTCTGTCTCTGTCTGTCTGTCTGTCTGTCTGTCTGTCTGTCTGTCTCTCTCTCTCTCTCTCTCTCTCTCTCTCCTCTCTCTCTCTCTCTTCTTCTTCTTCTTCTTCTTCTTCTCTTCTTCTTCTTCTTCTCCTCCTCCTCCTCCTCTCTTTTTTCTTCTTCCTGTACAAATTACATATTTTGTAAACTCATCCTATTGCAATGATGACGTGCATTATGAGTTGTGGTATGGTGAATTTATGCAAACGTCTTCAGTACGGGACCTTGACTTTAATCCGAATAAACATTCGCATTCGCATTCGTATTGTCTCTTTTTCCATTTGTGTGCATCTGTTGCAATTTGGATTACATCTGCCTATTTTTGCCACCCACCGTAACCATTACCCCAGCTTCTACCTCTCCTGAGATTAATCTCCTGACTTCCACCCCCACCCCCACCCCCACCCCTCCTCACCCGACCCATTTTGAATTATGTAAAACCTATCCAAAACGAATCTCTCTCTCTCTCTCTCCTCTCTCTCTCTCTCTCTCTCTCTCTCTCTCTGTCTGTGTGTGTGTGTGTGTGTGTGTGTGTGTGTGTGGTGTGTGTGTGTGGTTGTGCTGCGTGCGTGCGTGTGTGTGTATTGTGTGTGTGTGTGTGTGTGTGTGTGTGTGTGTGTGTGTGTGTGTGTGTATGTTTCTGTATTAAAGATAGCAAGATATCAAGATTTGCCTATAAACATTGTACTGGATTTGTGCCAGTCGATGGTACTGCCTGTGCTTTTATATGGCTGTGAAATTTGGGCATATAGTGATTTAAAGCTGGTGGTAAGTTTTCAGCTTAAATTCTTTAAGCATCGTTTTCATTTAAATCGTTCTACAAAAAAAAAGAATTGATATATGGAGAACTAGGAATGCATCCTGTTTCAGTTCAAGTACATGCACGAATGATAAAATTCTGGTCATCCTTACTTTCTCCACGAACAAACAAATATTCATCTAGATTGTATCAGGTATTATCTGATTTACAGAGAAATCAGGGTTTTACATCCAGGTGGTTGATGTGCATATGGGATTTCCTAATAGAAACAGGAGTCGACTGTGTGTGGGCGACACAAAAGTTTTCGTCTGTTCACAGTCTCTGTAGATATGTTCGTAATTCATTAGAAGACATTTACAAACGTGCATGGAATGATGCTTTAGAATCTAGTAATAAGTGTTTACTTACCGAAATTTTAAAACGGAGTTTGGCCGTGAAAATATATCAAAATGTTACCTGATGTTTATATACTAGTCACACACAGTTTACATGTACCCGCATAATTTCCAAAATATAAAAGCCACGATTTTGAAATTGGGAACAGATTTAATTCATTATCTTGTTCCAACGTACATTGAATTTCATTGGGATCGAATGAACGGTTGTTGATTTACAGACAATTAAACAGAGGATGGGTCGAAATCAAAGTTCGCAAAATCTGTTCAGTTCACAAAATCATTTCAATAGTGGGTGTGGCCACCGCCATTGGCGAGACATTCCACGCAGCGACTCCTCATCGAGTTGACCAGTGTTCTGATGACCCTCTGAGGGATTCTCTGCCATTCCAGTTGCAGCATTTGGAAGAGATCCTGGCGGTCTCTGGGAGGTGGATGGTTCTCCTTCACACGTCTCCCCAACTCATCCCACATATGCTCGATGGGATTGAGGTCGGGACTATACGCCGGGAAGATCATCCTGTTGATGCCGGCCTGCACAATGAAGTTTTCGGCCACCCGGGCCCTATGTGGCCGAGCATTGTCGTCTTGGAAGACTGCCATGGGTCCTATCCATTGCATGGTCGGAACAACGAAAGGCGCCAGGATTTCATCCCGATAGCGGATGCCTGTGAGGTTTCCATCAATATGGTAGAGTGGTGTCTTGTGGTGGAGGCTGAAGGCACCCCATACCATAACAGATCCTCCCCCAAAGGCCCTGGTCTGGCGAACAGCTGCATCAATGTAACGTTCACCAACACGCCTCCAAACTCTAGTTCGGCCGTCATTGTGTTCAAGACTAAACCGCGACTCATCTGAAAAGAGGACCTGGGACCACTGTTGTTGGTTCCATCTCACATGACGATGGCAGAAAGCTCGGCGAGCCAGCCTATGGGCTGCTAGCAGTCGTGGTCGAACAGCTGGGCGACGTGATCTGAGGCCGAAGTGGTGAAGACGGTTTCGTATGGCTTGACGGCTGAGGATGGTGTTATTTGCCATACGAAGCTGCCTTTGGATGCTGGTGGAAGTGGTATCCCGCTGCAATAGGGCCTGCCTCTCGATGAAACGATCTTCTCTGGGAGTAGTCTGCCTAGGCCGACCTGACCGTGGCCTCTCTTCAACGCTGTTGGTCGCCCTAAAACGCTGATTCAGTCTAACAATAACTGAATGATGCACACCAAGTCGTCGCGCCACTTCAGCCTTTGCAATGCCATCTTGTATCCACGCAATCGCCCTGGTTTTGTCAAAGGTGCTAAGTTTTCTTCGTGTTGGCATGGTGAGAAAAGGGCTGACAGTAACCAACCCCGCGCTTAAACAGCCAAAAGAAGGGGCATAAAACTCACTTGAGAGACTGCTCTTGCACGGGAAAAAAGAATTTTTCATTTTACACATCTTGAGTCGCCAGCAAGCTTGATGCAAAACAGGCACAGTTAACGCAACTTTGCACTTTTTATCCCGCGCGGTAACGAGGTCACCAAGACCCCCGTGCGCACTACCAGTTGACACAGGCTGGATTACACACTGCTGTGTGAGATTCCATCATTGGTTGCCGCATAACAAAAAAAAAACAATGTTTTTGAAGGGATGAATCAACCCCCTGTGTGCAAAGGCCTGTGCTTAACTTTATGTGACTAGTAGTATACCCGCGCTGATTCGGTTTCGCTGTGGCAATCATAAACTCATGATAGAAATTGGCAGACAATTTGGAATACCTCACGATGAACGATTCTGTCGGGACTGTGACCAGAATAAGCTTGGTGATGAATTTCATTTTGTAATGAAATGTAATAAATATATAACATTAGAAATCAGTTTATACCCAGAAAATTTACATGTACAAAGTCCGTATTCAACAATTGTCGATTGCCTTGCGGTAGTAAGAAAGTGTTGCTAAACTTAGCGAAGTTTTTGAAACTTAGTAAAGTTGCGTAATATTACATTCAGTATGTTAATTATAGGGAAAATTTTGTGATGATTGCTTTGTTTCATTTCTATTTGTTTGATTTGTTTCAAGTCCTCCATGCCCCAAAAGGGGTCGCAGGATTAAAATCTTTGAATCGTTGTGTGTGTGTGTGTGTGTGTGTGTGTGTGTGTGTGTGTGTGTGCAGCCCTGATGTGAGTTCCGTTGTGGTTAGGATCATAAACAACAGAAACTGGACGGAAGGATGCTACCTGCATGTGTGGGTGTGTACATTTGTGAATACGAGCGTGCTTGCCATTTGCGGGTTTTTTTTTCTCCTTATTGTTTAAAAATTTTAACTTTTTTTTGTTATTGCAGTCATGCCACTCAGCAAATCAGAACCAGCTTCAAAGATTCCCGCTTGGCGGCAGCGGCAGATGCTGACATGCTAATGGGTTTCGCATCACTTCAAATGCCCACGTGTTATTGACAGACAAGCAAGGGGAAACCCAACAACTGAAATACAAGAAGCGTGATTATCCGGCTGTACTACATACGAAATTTATATATAATTGAGTAACGTGTGTGTGCGTGTGTGTATGTGTGTGTGTGTGTGTGTGTGTGTGTGTGTGTGTGTGTGTGTGTTGTGTGTGTGTGTGTGTGTTGTGTGTGTGTGTGTGTGTGTGTGTGTGTGTGTGTGTGTGTGTGTGTGTGTGTGTGTGTGTGTGTGTGTGTGTGTGTGTGTGTGTGTGTGTGTGTGTGTGTGTGTGTGTGTGTGTGTGTGTGCGCGTATGAGCGCGCGCGCGCGTATGTCTGTCTGTGTGTCTCATCTCTCGTCTCTCTCTCTCTCTCTCTCTCTCTCTCTCCTCTCTCTCTCTCTCTCTCTCTCTCTCTCTCTCTCTCTCTCTCTCTCTCTCTCTCTTTCTGTGTTTCTAAGTTTCACATAACTAACAACTCGCAGAATTAGTCGTTTCGGTGTTGCTTCAACAAAAGTTGATATGAAGAGAGAGAGAGAGAGAGAGAGAGAGAGAGAAGACATATAGACATGAATTGTTTATTCGTTTATCACCTACGCCTCAACACATGGCTGAAAAAATGGCACTAAACTAGTCAAACACATGTAAAGAAGAAACTGGAAAAGAAACAGGCAAAATTTGAACTGCAAAAGAGTCAAACAACATAGCTCAAAATGGGGGAAAAAGATACAAGGTTCTAAAGTATACCTTGGATATCCTACCATTATTTAATCAGCCATCACTACACCAGCATGTCGACTCGTTCACAACTGCATCTCTACCTATAAAGGCTAGGTAAAAAAAATATATCGCAGTTTTTTTTTTTTTTTTTTTTTTTTTTTTTTTTTTTTTTTTTTTTTTTTGGGGGGGGGGGGGGGGGGGGGGGATCTTTGAAGACATTAACAATAAACATCGAAGAGCATTTGGCTCTCTGTAGTATTTGAGTGGAATGAAATCACGACGAAGATCACTGAGAAGCGGACAACACAAACGAAACGATTTCATCTTTTCGGTTACATTTACACAGGGGACAGATTAATTCTACATCTCTTTGATTCTTGTGTTGAAGTGAATGCAATCTAACGTTAGGCTTCTTACTCCAACCTAAATGTAATAAGCGCTTGCTTTCCATATCTGTAAATTGCAAAATACAGTCCCACAGTGTGATTAGTTTTGAATGATCTATACATCATAAATCTTTCACTTGAGCAAACGCTGTTGTCCCAAACGTGCCAGTAATAAAATCTATTAGTCTTTGTCTGAAACAGTTTACGAAATGGTCAACTGATTCAACCCCTGGTTTTTCCCGCACATATCCAAATCCAAATTTAAAAAAACTAAACAAATGTTGGTTACCCAGTTCTTTTTACTTTTCTCATCAAATTAAGTGACATCAGACGAGCCTTGAGAGAGAGAGAGAGAGAGAGAGAGAGAGAGAGAGAGAGAGAGAGAGAGAGAGAGAGAGAGAACAATGATAATAACAATAATTTTCCACTCTTTGGACATTGTGCAGTTGACTCTATAATACATAGAAACAGCAGACAATGGCTCAATCATCGATTCTTCGACACACGGTGTTTTTGCTGTAACATAGATCTTGTCACATATAACAGTGCAGCACAGCGTAGATGATTTAAAAAAAACAACATACTGTAATAAAACACCCATGTATTGAGGCATATCCCACCATTACTGCCCCCGCATCTTCCTATACATGTTTGACAGAACACTCCTCGCTTGGCTGGTTTGCACGTTGGCGGGCCCTTGGATTAGCGGAAAAACCCCTTTTGCTGAGTTCATCAAAACTGATGACAGATGCTTACTGTTCCTATATATATATTTTGACGTCTCCCTCTCTCTCTCTCTCTCTCTCTGTGTGTGTGTGTGTGTGTGTGTTAACTACTACATATATGCAAATTGCGGCAAATTAGTTGTTTTGGGTGGTTTCAACAACAAAAGTTGAGAGAGAAGGAGACAGAGGCAGAGAGAACATACAAGATATGCATAGTAATAATCCTCCACTAGAAGTAACTGGACCTTATTCTTTTGACACCGCAATACAAAGGAAGAGCATACAGACTATCGCCCAATCGTCAGTTCTTCGACGTGCAGGGCTTTCGCCGTAACTTGGACTTCGTCATATGCAACGGTACAGCACAGCGCAATCGAGCGTAAAACAACATACTATGGTGAATACCCATGTATTTGACGGATGTCCTGACATCTTCTGTTCCTACAACTTTCAATACAAGCT